>JAAAWM010011684.1:0-95814 GCA_036873465.1 Thinopyrum obtusiflorum
GCCTCATGATGAATATGTTTGCAATAATATTGAAAGTGGGTTTGGAAGAGTGTCCACTCTAGGTAATAATGATCCCACTACTTTGGAGTATGATCAATCTTATGAATTTTTTGATAAAAGTGGGCTTGGAGAGGTCATGACTTTAGTTAATGTCAATCCCACTATTTTGGAAGAGTGTCAACTTTGCATGCATGTGGATCATATAGAGAATATGTTATGTGATAGCTATATTGTTGAATTTGATTATGATCCTACATGTAATTATTATGAGATAGGAAAATATGGTTGTAGAAATTTTCATGTTACTAAATTACCTCTCGTTATGTTGAGATTGCTATTGTTTCTTTATTCTTCCTTGCATATACTAGTTTTTGCTTTCCTTGATAATTTGTTTGCCTATAAGATGCCTATGCATAGGAAGTATGTTAGACTTAGATGTGTTTTTCACATGTTATATGATGCTCTCTTTGTGCTTCAATTCTTGTCTTTCATGTGAGCATCATCGGGGGGGGGGGGGGGGGGGGGGGGGGGGGGGGGGGGGGGGGGGGGGGGGGGGGGGGGGGGGGGGGGGGGGGGGGGGGGGGGGGGGGGGGGGGGGGGGGGGGGGGGGGGGGGGGGGGGGGGGGGGGGGGGGGGGGGGGGGGGGGGGGGGGGGGGGGGGGGGGGGGGGGGGGGGGGGGGGGGGGGGGGGGGGGGGGGGGGGGGGGGGGGGGGGGGGGGGGGGGGGGGGGGGGCCACCGTTTACACCCTGGTCATATTTTTGTAGTGCTTAGGCGAAGCCCTACAGAGATAATTTCACCATCGCTGTCACCACACCGTCGTGCTGCCAGAACTCATCCACTACCTCGCCGTCTTGCTGGATCAAGAAGGCGCGGACGTCACCGAGCTGAACGTGTGCTGAACGCGGAGGTGCCATACGTTCGGTACTCGATCGGTTGGATCGTGAAGAAAGTTCGACTACATCAACCGCGTTGTCAAACACTTCCGCTTATGGTCTACGAGGGTACGTAGACACACTCTCCCCCTCATTGCTATGCATCTCCATGGATAGAACATTGCGTGTGCGTAGAATTTTTTTTGTTTTCCATGCAACGTTCCCAACACACGATTCATCAACCCCCGCCGTGGCTAGTCCGTTGCATTCCAGTAGGCCACTTGCCAGGCAGAAAGAGTATGCACGTACCTAGTCAGCTAAGGGAAACTCGTCGCCAGCAAAGGTGCACACCAGCACGAGGACCCACACATCAGTGGCCATGAACCTGGTGATAGCCTGAGCGTTGGCCTGGCTAGCCACACATATATTTGAAGGAGATACTGGATAGCTTCCGGAAATCCATTCTTGAGCATATCTTTCTTTGATGGTCATTTATCCACACCACGAAAGCCAAAGGAACTAATACATATGACAAGAGCATTCCAGTTGACATTTATGTTTGGCTCAAGTTGGAAACACAACCTTCATCATGACACTTGGTAAAGATATCAAATAGCTCGCCCATAAACCATGCGGGGAGCATTGCCTTATATTCCATCTTCACATGTCCATCACGTGATTATCACCAACCTTCAAGCATGTAATCTTTCAGGATGCTTATCTTGAGCTTGCCCTTGTCAACCATGAACATCATCACTCGATATCATCTTCTCATGGACACTTGGAATCTTTCCCTTGATACAAGCCCATGAGAGTCACCTAACCCACGTAGATATAGTAAACACATAGTATGGGTTAGTAACTTAGTATACAAAACGTAATTGAAAATTACTTACCATACCACAAGATCCCATGTGGTATATTGATACGTCTCCAACGTATCTATAATTTTTGATTGTTCCATGCTATTATATTATCTATTTTGGATGTTTTATATGCATTAATATGCTATTTTATATTATTTTTGGGACTAACCTATTAACCTAGAGCCTAGTGCCAGTTTCTGTTTTTTCCTTGTTTTAGAGTTTTACAAAAAAGGAATATCAAATAGAGTCCAAGCGGAATAAAACTTTCGCGGTGATTTTGCTTGGACCAGAAGACACCTACGAGACTTGGAGATGAAGTCAGAAGACCCACGAGGCGACGATAAGCCATAGGGGCGCGCCCCCCCAGGGCGCGCCCCTGGCTTGTGGCCCCCTCGGTGGTCCTTTAACCCTAATCTCTGGCCTATAAATTCACCAATATTCCCGAACCAACAGAAGCGTCCACCAAAATACTTTTCCGCTGCCACAAGCCTCTGTTCCCATGAGATCCCATCTTGGGGCCTTTTTCGGCGATCCGTCGGAGGGGGATTCGATAACGAAGGGCATCTACATCAACTCTATTGCCCCTCCGATGATGCGTGAGTAGTTTAGCTCAGACCTACGGGTCCATAGCTAGTAGCTAGATGGCTTCTTCTCTCTCTTTGATCTTCAATACCATGTTCTCCTCGTTGTTCTTGGAGTTCTATCCGATGTAATACTTTTTGCGGTGTGTTTGTCGAGATCCGATGAATTGTGGGTTACGATCAGATTATGTATGAATATTATTTGAGTCTTTTCTGAACTCTATTATGCATGATTAAATATCTTTGTATTTCTCTTCAAATTATCGGTTTGGTTTGGCCAACTAGATTGGTATTTCTTGCAATGGGAGAGGTGCTTAGTTTTGGGTTCAATCTTGCGGTGTCCTCACCCAGTGACATAGTAGGGGTAGCGAGGCACGTATTGTACTATTGCCATCAAGGATAAAAATGTGGGGTTTTC
Source organism: Thinopyrum obtusiflorum (assembly GCA_036873465.1). Classification (NCBI taxonomy): domain Eukaryota; kingdom Viridiplantae; phylum Streptophyta; class Magnoliopsida; order Poales; family Poaceae; genus Thinopyrum; species Thinopyrum obtusiflorum. Next base: position 2,740 of record JAAAWM010011684.1, read on the forward strand.
ATCATATTGTTTGAGTTTATCCCTCTACATCATGTCATCTTACTTAAGGCGTTACTCTGTTCTTTTGAACTTAATACTCTAGATGCAGGCAGGAGTCGGTCGATGTGTGGAGTAATAGTAGTAGATGTAGGCAGAAGTCGGTCTACTTGATACAGACGTGATGCCTATATTCATAATCATTGCCTTGGATATCGTCATAACTTTGCGCTTTTCTATCAATTGCTCGACAGTAATTTGTTCACCCACCGTGCTATTTTCTTTCAAGAGAGAAGCCTCTAGTGAAACCTATGGCCCCCAGGTCTATTTTCCTTCATATATTTTCAGATCTATAAACCAAAAAACCAAAAATACCTTGCTGCAATTTATTTGTTTTTATTTTATTTTACGTTTTAGTAGTCTTTTATATCTACCTCTATCAGATCTCATCCTTGCAATTGACCGTGAAGGGATTGACAACCCCTTTGTCGCGTTGGGTGCAAGTGTTTGATTGTTTCTACAGGTGCATAGATTGGAAACTTGCTTGTACCTCCTACTGGATTGATACCTTGGTTCTCTAACTGAGGGAAATACTTATCTATACTTTGCTGCATCACCCTTTTCTCTTCAAGGGAAAAACCAACGCAAGCTCAAGAAGTAGCAGGAAGAATTTCTTGCGCCGTTGCCGGGGAGGTTCTACATCAAGCCTACCAAGTACCCATCAAACACTCATCTCTTGCATTACATTATTTGCCATTCGCCTCTCATTTTCCTCTCCCCCACTTCTAAAATGATTTTCAAAAAAATACAAAAATATTTGCCTTTTTATTTGCCTTCTTTCTGTTTGCCCTTATGTCTTACTTGGTTTGTTCGCTCGTTTGCTTGGCATAATTGTGTATTTATTCAAAAACAGTAAGCAAAGAGTTTATGGATCCTCATCCACTTGCTAATCTTTTTAAGAGATCCAATTATGATGAACCAATTTCTAGTAAGTTGTGTGCACTAGATTATCTTTATGAAGTTTTGCCTGAAATTCGTGAATCTTAAAATAATGATGAAGTGTTAAAAGAAGAAATTTATGAAGTGATTCATGTTAGCTCCTTGGATGAAAAGCATGATTGCAATGGTTCTACTATAAATTATTAATGTCAGTTTTGCTAATGATATGTAAAACCCTAAGCTTGGGGATGCTAATTTTGCTATGTCCACTACTTGTTGCAATGATCATGATTGGGGTGATTTTTCTTATGATCTTGAAAATTTATTTAAGCCCCATGATGAATATGATATTGATAATAGTGTTTGCAATAATATTGAAAGTGGGTTTGGAAAAGTGTTAACTCTAGGTAATAATGATCCCACTACTTTGGAGTATGATCAATCTTATGAATTTTTTGATAAAAGTGGGCTTGGAGAGGTCATGACTTTAGTTAATGTTAATCCCACTATCTTGGAAGAGTGTCAACTTTGCATGCATGTGGATCATGTAGAGAATATGTTATGTGATAGATATATTATTGAATTTGAATATGATCCCACATGCAATTATTATGAGAGAGGAAAATATGGTTGTAGAAATTTTCATGTCACTAAATTACCTCTCGTTATGTTGAGATTGTTATTGCTTTTTTCTTCTTCCTTGCATATGCTAGTTTTTTCTTGTCTTGATAATTTGTTTGCTTATAAAATGCCTATGCATAGGAAGTATGTTAGACTTAAATATGTTTGTCACATGTTTATGATGCTCTCTTTTGTTTCAATTACTATCTTTTATGTGAGCATCATCAATATCTCAATGCCTAGCTAAAAGGCTTTAAAGAAAAGCGCTTGTTGGGAGACAGCCCAATATTTTTCTTTTCTGTTTTTATGAGTTTACATATTATTACCTCTGTAGTAATTGTGTTTTGGTGTTTTAATTAGTGTTTGAGCCAAGTAAGACCTTTGGGATGGTCTACGGTGATAGTTAATTTGATCTTGCTGAAAAACAGAACCTTTTGCGTCCAGTAGAAGAATTTTGTAAATTCACAGAAGCGACTAAAAATTCTGAATTTTTTACACAAGATAGATATACAAATTTCCCAGGTCTTCCTAATTTTTCAGAATTTTTGGAGTAACAGAAGTATTCGAAGTTTCCAGATTACTACAGACTGTTTTGTTTTTGACAGATTCTGTTTTCTTTGTGTTGTTTGCTTATTTTGATGAATCTATGGTAGTATCGGGGGGTATGAACCATGGAGAAGTTGGAATATAGTAGATATAACACCAATATAAATTTAGAATGAGTTCACAACAGTACCAAAAGTGGTGATTTATTTTTCTTATACTAACAGATCTCATGAGCTTTCTGTTGAGTTTTGTGTTGTGAAGTTTTCAAGTTTTGGGTAAAGATTTGATGGACTATGGAATAAGGAGTGGCAAGAGCCTAAGCTTGGGGATGCCCAAGGCACCTGAAGGTAATATTCAAGGAAAACCAAGCATCTTAGCTTGGGGATGCGCCAGATGGCATCCCCTCTTTCGTCTTCAATCTATCGGTAATTTTACTTGAGGCTATATTTTTATTCACCACATGATATGTGTTTTGCTTGGAGCGTCTTGTATGATATGAGTCTTTGCTTTTTAGTTTGCCCCAATCATCCTTGCTATGCACACCTTTTGAGAGGGACACGCATTAATCGTGAATTTATTAGAATACTCTATGTTCTTCACTTATATCTTTTGAGCTAGGCAATATGCTCTAGTGCTTCACTTATATCATTTAGAGCACGGTGGTGGCTTTATTTTATAAAAAATTGATGAACTCTCCTGCTTCACTTATATTATTTTGAGAGTCTTTAAACAGCATGGTAATTTGCTTGGGTTATGAATTTAGTCCTATTATGGTGGGCATCCAAGAAGGATATAATAAAAACTTTCATATAAAGTGCATTGAATACTATGAGAAGTTTGATTCCTTGCATATTGTTTTGAGATATAAAGATGGTGATATCAGAGACATGCTAGTGAGTAATTATGGATTGGTAGAAATACTTGTGTTAAAGTTTGTGATTCCTGTAGCATGCACGTAAGGTGAACCGTTATGTGATGAAGTCGGAGCATGATTTATTTTTTTGATTGCCATCCTTTGTGTTGAGGTCGGGATCGCGTGATGGTTAACTCCTACCAACCCTTCCCCTAGGGGCATGCGTGTAGTACTTTGTTTTAACCCCCCCCCCCCCCCCCCCCCCCCCCCCCCCCCCCCCCCCCCCCCCCCCCCCCCCCCCCCCCCCCCCCCCCCCCCCCCCCCCCCCCCCCCCCCCCCCCCCCCCCCCCCCCCCCCCCCCCCCCCCCCCCCCCCCCCCCCCCCCCCCCCCCCCCCCCCCCCCCCCCCCCCCCCCCCCCCCCCCCCCCCCCCCCCCCCCCCCCCCCCCCCCCCCCCCCCCCCCCCCCCCCCCCCCCCCCCCCCCCCCCCCCCCCCCCCCCCCCCCCCCCCCCCCCCCCCCCCCCCCCCCCCCCCCCCCCCCCCCCCCCCCCCCCCCCCCCCCCCCCCCCCCCCCCCCCCCCCCCCCCCCCCCCCCCCCCCCCCCCCCCCCCCCCCCCCCCCCCCCCCCCCCCCCCCCCCCCCCCCCCCCCCCCCCCCCCCCCCCCCCCCCCCCCCCCCCCCCCCCCCCCCCCCCCCCCCCCCCCCCCCCCCCCCCCCCCCCCCCCCCCCCCCCCCCCCCCCCCCCCCCCCCCCCCCCCCCCCCCCCCCCCCCCCCCCCCCCCCCCCCCCCCCCCCCCCCCCCCCCCCCCCCCCCCCCCCCCCCCCCCCCCCCCCCCCCCCCCCCCCCCCCCCCCCCCCCCCCCCCCCCCCCCCCCCCCCCCCCCCCCCCCCCCCCCCCCCCCCCCCCCCCCCCCCCCCCCCCCCCCCCCCCCCCCCCCCCCCCCCCCCCCCCCCCCCCCCCCCCCCCCCCCCCCCCCCCCCCCCCCCCCCCCCCCCCCCCCCCCCCCCCCCCCCCCCCCCCCCCCCCCCCCCCCCCCCCCCCCCCCCCCCCCCCCCCCCCCCCCCCCCCCCCCCCCCCCCCCCCCCCCCCCCCCCCCCCCCCCCCCCCCCCCCCCCCCCCCCCCCCCCCCCCCCCCCCCCCCCCCCCCCCCCCCCCCCCCCCCCCCCCCCCCCCCCCCCCCCCCCCCCCCCCCCCCCCCCCCCCCCCCCCCCCCCCCCCCCCCCCCCCCCCCCCCCCCCCCCCCCCCCCCCCCCCCCCCCCCCCCCCCCCCCCCCCCCCCCCCCCCCCCCCCCCCCCCCCCCCCCCCCCCCCCCCCCCCCCCCCCCCCCCCCCCCCCCCCCCCCCCCCCCCCCCCCCCCCCCCCCCCCCCCCCCCCCCCCCCCCCCCCCCCCCCCCCCCCCCCCCCCCCCCCCCCCCCCCCCCCCCCCCCCCCCCCCCCCCCCCCCCCCCCCCCCCCCCCCCCCCCCCCCCCCCCCCCCCCCCCCCCCCCCCCCCCCCCCCCCCCCCCCCCCCCCCCCCCCCCCCCCCCCCCCCCCCCCCCCCCCCCCCCCCCCCCCCCCCCCCCCCCCCCCCCCCCCCCCCCCCCCCCCCCCCCCCCCCCCCCCCCCCCCCCCCCCCCCCCCCCCCCCCCCCCCCCCCCCCCCCCCCCCCCCCCCCCCCCCCCCCCCCCCCCCCCCCCCCCCCCCCCCCCCCCCCCCCCCCCCCCCCCCCCCCCCCCCCCCCCCCCCCCCCCCCCCCCCCCCCCCCCCCCCCCCCCCCCCCCCCCCCCCCCCCCCCCCCCCCCCCCCCCCCCCCCCCCCCCCCCCCCCCCCCCCCCCCCCCCCCCCCCCCCCCCCCCCCCCCCCCCTATAAGTCTTCAATACACCAAAATCACTAAGGGGCACTAGATGCACTTACATACCCTTATACAAGAGTCATGGTGATCTTCACCTTTCCTTTTTACACTTTTTCTTTTTGGCAAGCGCTATGTGCTGGAGAAAGATCCAGATATATATATCCACTCGGATGTAGGTTATCATAAAGTATTATTGTTGACATTACCCTTGAGGTAAAAGGTTGGGAGGCGAAACTATAAGCCCCTATCTTTCTCTGTGTTCGACTGAGGCTTTGAACCCATAAGTATCACGTGAGTGTTAGCAATTGTGAAAGACTAAATGATAGTTGAGTATGTGGACTTGCTGGAAATCTCTTACATTGACTCTTTCCTATGTTATGATAAATTGCAATTGTTTCAATGACTAAGATCATAGTTTGTTAGTTTTCAATGAAGTTTTTGATTCATACTTTACCTTGTGAATGAATTGTTACTTTAGCATAAGAAATTATATGACAATATATGTTGCTGTTCTAAAAGATGATCATGACGCCCTCCCCCCCCCCCCCCCCCCCCCCCCAAAATTCTATTTTTATCATTTACCTACTCGAGGACGAGCAGGAATTAAGCTTGTGGATGCTTGATACATCTCCAGCGTATCTATAATTTTTGATTGTTCCATGCTATTATATTATCTATTTTGGATGTTTTATATGCATTAATATGCTATTTTATATTATTTTTGGGACTAACCTATTAACCTAGAGCCCAGTGCTAGTTTCTGTTTTTTCCTTGTTTTAGAGATTTACAGAAAAGGAATATCAAACGGAGTCCAAACGGAATAAAACTTTCGCGATGATTTTTCTTGGACCAGAAGACACCTACGAGACTTGGAGATGAAGTCAGAAGACCCACGAGGCGACGACAAGCCGTAGGGGCGCGCCCCCTGGCTTGTGGCCCCCTCGGTGGTCCTTTAACCCTAATCTCTGGCCTATAAATTCACAAATATTCCCGAACTAACAGAAGCATCCACCAAAATACTTTTCCGCCGCCGCAAGCCTCTGTTCCCTTGAGATCCCATCTTGGGGCCTTTTCCGGTGATCTGCCGGAGGGGGATTCGATCATGGAGGGCATCTACATCAACTCTATTGCCCCTCCGATGATGCGTGAGTAGTTTACCTCAGACCTACGAGTCCATAGCTAGTAGCTAGATGGCGTCTTCTCTCTCTTTGATCTTCAATACCATGTTCTCCTCGTTGTTCTTGGAGTCCTATCCGATGTAATACTTTTTGCGGTGTGTTTGTCGAGATCTGATTAATTGTGGATTTATGATCAGATTATGTATGAATATTATTTGAGTCTTTTCTGAACTCTTTTATGCATGATTAAATATCTTTGTATTTCTCTTCGATTTATCGGTTTGGTTTGGCCAACTAGATTGGTATTTCTTGCAATGGGAGAGGTCCCCCCCCCCCCCCCCCCCCCCCCCCCCCCCCCCCCCCCCCCCCCCCCCCCCCCCCCCCCCCCCCCCCCCCCCCCCCCCCCCCCTTGCCATCAAGGATAAAAAGATGGGGTTTTCATCATATTGCTTGAGTTTATCCTCTACATCATGTCATCTTACTTAAGGCATTACTCTGTTCTTTTGAACTTAATACTCTAGATGCAGGCATGAGTCGGTCAATGTGTGGAGTAATAGTAGTAGATGCAGGCAGGAGTCGGTCTACTTGATACGGATGTGATGCCTATATTCATACCCCCGTGTCTATTTTCCTTCATATATTTTCAGATCTATAAACCAAAAAACCAAAAATACCTTGCTGCAATTTATTTGTTTTTATTTTGTTTTATGTTTTAGTAGTCTTTTATATCTATCTCTATCAGATCTCATCCTTGCAATTGACCGTGAAGGGATTGACAACCCCTTTGTTGCGTTGGGTGCAAGTGTTTGATTGTTTGTGCAGGTGCATAGATTGGAGACTTGCTTGTACCTCCTACTGGATTGATACCTTGGTTCTCTAACAGAGTGAAATACTTATCTCTACTTTGCTGCATCACCCTTTCCTCTTCAAGGGAAAAACCAACGCAAGCTCAAGAAGTAGCATATATCATTTGCACTTTAGTGATGACCATCTTTGAATTCAACTTTCGATCTTTATGTTGGTCAACATATATCTTTGCTCCATGATTAATCTTGATATCTTAAAGGCCTAATACGTCTCCAATGTTTATATAATTTTTGATTGTTTCATGCTATTGCATTATTATTCTTGTATGCTAAAATATGTCAAGATACGGCCATTTGTCCAACAAGTATTTTCGGACGGAGGGAGTATTATCCAATGATCTGTTGCATCTCTGAGAGTTTCTTTTGTCCTATAGGTTAATTGTGATATGATATGGTTGATATGAGTTGTATGTTATTATGGTGCTATGGTGCCCGCTGTTTCACGTACACGTGTGTGATTAACGCTATAGGGTGTTGGAATATGTGATTGATTTGCTTATGGTGGGTTGCGGGAGTGATAGAAACCTAAACCCCGGTTCGTGGCATATGGGATTAACGAGTACCTTAGAACTTAATACTATGGTTGGGTTTTACCTGAATAATTTTTTGGTATTTACGGATGCTTGCTAGAGTTCCAATCATAAGGACGTATGATCCAAGCACGGATAGTATGTTATCTTAGGCCTCTCCCACATAAGTATGATGATTATCACTACCGTTTCATATCCAATTGCCTAGAGACAATCTTTTCTCTTTATTGTTCTTTCGAAACCCTTTACTTTATTGATTTTATTATTAAAACAATGCCTAAATCTTTTTATTCTTGCAAAGCTATCATTTTATTCTCGCAAAGTAGTTTTATTTCTTGGTAAAGCAAACGTCAAGTGTGCGTAGAGTTGTATCAGTGGATGATAGAACTTGAGAGAATATGAATTCGACCTTTAGCTCTTCATTGGGTTCGATACTCTTACTTATTGAAAAGGATACAACTGATCACCTACACTTGTGGGTTATCAGCAGCGCGCTCAATAGGCCTGAGGACTGCCATTAAGTCTGGCTCTTTAGAATAGGCCACGGTGATTAACGAAGACTAGAGGAGCCCGCCTAGGTTCTCGCTCTTGAGACCAAGAAACTCCAACTCAGGACATGCTAAGGGGCTAGTGATGGTGTAATACACCAGGGTGGCCTCCCAGAAGGAGCCCGGCAGCAGGTCTGCCTCGGGGCTAACAGGGTCAGCGAAGGTCCGACCGCACGAGGGCCCATAGGCCCATACACGTAGCTAAGTCATCTTTGTGAGCGAGTCAAAGATGGCGGCAGCTTAGATTAGATCGATCTCATGTAAAACCCTAGCCTTCATCATCTATATAAGGTGGGGGCTAGGGGCAGCCAATCCCATCTACTCTCGTAGAACCATATTCTTGGTAGACTTATACTTCATCCCCCATTGTAACCCTCGCACGAGGTACCCCACCATGAATACAATCCAGAAGCAGGACATAGTGTGTCCCCCCCCCCCCCCCCCCCCCCCCCCCCCCCCCCCCCCCCCCCCCCCCCCCCCCGTTTTGGTACTTCTGGCCATGTTCGCCACCCTACCGAGGGTAATGAAGGGTTTATGTACCGTTAGATGGGGTCTCGCAAAAAAGATAAGCTCAAGTTCATGGTTCCTAGCACATTTCCACACTCTCTTTATTTGCCTACTTCTCACTTCTACTTACCGCAAATTCGTCACTTACATTCATGCCAAAATACTCTATGTGCAACACCTCAAAATTTATCATGTGTAGGGCTATTCAAAGAAAACAAGCCAATTCTGTGCCACTAGATGTCTAGTAGACAGCGGATGTCCAGTACATCATCAAAGCACCGAATGTGTTGTATCTACCAGAAATGTGGTCGTTTGGCACCAGTAGCTTATGTTTGTTTTGGTTGGATTTCTGGTTCACACTAGATGTCTGATGTCAATGGTCTACGGATGTCCTGTCCCACCTTCACCTGGCTGTGCACCACTTTCCGACAGTGGATATCTGGTATCCACCGGATGTCCGGTACACGGTATCTGCACCGGATGTGCGGTGCATACCGGAGTACCTTCCAATCGAGAGAGCATGCTATCGGGTCCGGACTTCTGGTGCATACCGGATGTCTGGCAGCTACATGGGCCATCAGATGTCGGGTACATACCAGATGTCTGGTGCCCCCTAGTTCATTTAACATTGAGTTCTTCGTTTGTCTGTGCGAACCCTACAACCACCAGATGTCTGATGTTACACTGGATGTTCGATATTTACAGAATGTTTTTCACACCAATGGCCATATTTTGGCCCACACTATATATACCCCTCTCCCACTCTGGGTATCCATTCCCAACTAAAAGATCAACACAACATCAAGGGGTGGTGAAATTTCTAGTTCCATGTGTGGTGGAGGCGCCAACCACCGAGTGATCTATATGGTTTGGGAATTGGTTATTGGGAGGAGGATGGGGGCGGGGTATGGAGCTTACATACAGTAACTCGGTAGCTAGGGTTTATAACACGTGTGACCCATCAGTAAGATAATCGTGAAGGGTCTGGGTGTACCCATGGACACAAAATCGTGCCCATGCTTTACCCACGACTAGTCCGGGTATGGTTCGGGCACTGTCCATGGGCTTGAAAATGTGCCTATACCCTATCCATGCGCCTGGGGTACCCACGGGTACCCATGCTCATGGATAGAATTGCCATCCTTAATTGCATGTGTTGTTCGATTGCATTGGCTTTAGTATCATTCATATAAAAATGATATGGAGTGCATCGTGTGGTTCTCAACAGTGCCCTATCAATATCAGACAAAAATCCATTGTATGCACATCACTTTTAAATTTTAAGAAGCAGCCAGCCAGGCCAATTGGCTAGCTCCATGGGAAACATATCAGGTGCTACCACACATTAGGTGCACTATGCTACTATTTAAAAAAACATTTAAATGTTTCAAATTGGCGCTACCACGCACACTACACCACGGTATTGTATTCCCTACCGACGTGTGTTGGGAAAGATGTCTATTACCGACCGATCATTGGTTGGGAAAACTCTCGTCAGACTGTTGGTTGGGAAAACCTTCATACGCTAACAAACTACCGGTCGGGAATGCATGCATATTTGCCATCGAGCGGTCGGTCGGGATTTCTCCTATTCCCATCGAACTGTGGGTCGGTAAATAACGCCGACCGACCGCCTGTGGCTAATTGGGCCAAGCGCGCGCAGATGAAAAACTTTAGCGCTAAACTTTGGCCTAGCCCGCGAACCTCACTCCTCTTTCCCTTGAGGTACCGTGAAATCCCTAATTCCCCACCACAGCCGCCACTTGCGCCACCCCCAACATCACGACGCTTGCTCTCTCCGGCCGGCCGCTGCACCGCGCCGTCGTCCTCAAACCCTCCCACCGCCCCACATCACCCATCCTCCACGAGCTCTCCTCCACCAAGTTGCTCCATCCCCACCTCGTCACCAAGAACCCCGGCGTCGTCATCATCTTGGGCACCGGGTAGATCCCGGCGAAGACCAGGCTCAACCTGTGCCGGAAGCTCTTGTCGGCCGTGGCGGAGCATTGCTCCATGCCATCTTGCTTCTCCACCGCTGCCCCCGCGTCGTCCTGCCTCTCCACCAGTGCCCCCACACCACCCTGCTCCCCACCGTCACCACGTACTTCCTGCTGCCGCCGCCGGTGATTTCCCACGGTGAGGCAACTCCTCTCTCTCTCTCTCTCTCTCTCTCTTGACAACCGAATTCATCTCCCAGATCGGAACAAATCAGCACCGGTGGTTTCTTTCTTCTTCAGAAGGCCGGACTTTTACCGTTCATATTCAAGAGACCATATCCATTTGACGTGCAACGACACTCTGGTGAGTTTCTCTGCCTCGAGTCCTGACGACCTCTCTCTCTCTCTCTGAAAAATCCTTCAACATTATGTTTCTAAATCTATGATTTAGTGCGCTGTATGTGGTTGTTCTTTGCTTAGAAAACAATTTTATCAGATCTGTTGGTATATGCTGACTCGAAGTAATTTCAGTCTTAGATGAATTTTGTTCATAAGATGTGGTGTGTCCAGTTTTTTTTCTTTCAGTATACGATCGATGTTGTAATTTAGTAGCTTGGAGGCTGGCACTTCAATTCAAAACTGACGTGAATACCTAAAATGATAAAAAGAGCAGGAAATGGTAGCTAGCAAACATATTTTTTTTTATATAAAATTTGTGAGCTGAATATCCAGGCAACCACTTCGGTGAGTTTCTCCACCCCATGTACTGAGGCCCTCCTTATTTGTGGATGTCATGAATGTATACAACGTCTTTTCACACTTTGGATTTTTTTCTTAAACACCGATCATGCATGTTGATTGCTGAAGTAGATTACTTTGACAGTATTGCAAGTTGTTTTTACCTACATGTGACATCTGAACTAGCAGTTTTGTCTAGTACAACCTCTTTCAAAGCTTTGAAAATTTCCATTGCAGCCATCAAAGTCTGTTCATCCCGCGATTTAACTTCTAGATATTTCTCATGGCAATCATAGTCCAATTAATTATGTTGTTCATGACCATGTCCTGCTACTGTAGCACAGTTCGATTCCTTCCTGGGTTTGTGTCTTGCTTTCATGCTTGATTGAGTTGACTGTACAATAAAGAAAGGGCTAAGCTGAACCATGCTAAGTCTGAAAACCTCTCAATTATAAAGAAAGAGATGTCATTTGATTCATGGGATCCCATTGGGTCTAGGCTAATGTTTTTTTTCCTCTGAAATGTGAAGGATTGATTCCTATCCTACAGAGAAATAGGATTCCATTCCTACAAACCAAATGGCTCTAAAGGAATTTTTCCTACAAAATTCCTATCCTTTAGAATTCCTAGAAAATTCATGTAAACCAAAGCGGGTCTTAATCTGTTATTTAGATATGTTTTACATTTGTGCTTCTCTGAAGTAAATGAAATTTAGTGTTGAGATGAACCATACTAATTGGTGAGAGATGGTAAGCATCTGCTCTATGGAACACCATGCTTTTCTTTGTTGAATTGGCTATCATACGCTTGGTCTTCCTTGACAAATAACAACTTGTTCTCAACTTGTTTATTTCAGATTTTGATTTCTTATAGTTATTCTTGTATGGAAAATGTTACACCGCCTGTAAAACCTCGTAGGTGAACATTTAAAACACTGCCCAGCAAATGAAGGGTGAAAATAGTACTAACCAGGAATGCCACTGTTCGGTGGGATCCGAATGACGCCTGGAATCCCGAAAGGTTGGTTTATTATGCTTTGTTTGGCTATTAAGCCATACCTGCAGGATCAAATATATACACATGGTATAGTTATCCCTGCAGGATCATGCTTGTGTGGCAATAATACATTCGAAGGCAAACAAAAACATGAGATTATACTGATATTAAATTATATATGTACATTCATAAAAGGAAAACTTGTGTCTTTGGCCTATTTCTTGTCTCTTTCAATGAAATTTAGCAGGCAATTTGGTTATCCTTCAATAAAGTTCCTTGACATTCACTGGCTATTCCTGCTGCTGCTCCTCCTATGTAGACCATGGGCAATATATATAAATTGTGCCATATATGTCATTCCTGGCCATTTGCTGTTAATATCACGGCATACTAATCTCAGGTGTTAATCCAAAACTACCACAACAATTAGTACGGTTGGTATGTCTGAAAGTTCATCCAAGAAATAAAAAAGAAAAAATTATGTTACATGTAAACAGGAAACTCTAATATACTTTCCTACTGTCTTCTAATTACTACTGTCCAAGTGCTGAAGTTGCATTCCTTCCATCATGTTCCCCTTACTCCTTGAGTAGAAGGGTTGTGGATATGAAGAACTGTCAAAGTATCCGTTGTCGCTCTACTGGTATTCCTATATTTTTTCCATCTGTACGAAAAACAAAAGCACCAAATATATTCTTACCTCCGCTATGTCAGGGGCACTTAGACAAAAAGGAGATGGTTTCAGATATGAAGTTATAAAAAATTTCAAACCATCATCAAGCAATGGAGGAAGCTATAGATCCTGAAGCATATACCTACAAGATCATAGATCATGCAGGTTCATAACATGGAAATGCTCTTAGAAAGGTGCTTTACATGGATGTTGTACTCTATTTGTCTGACCAAAAGTATGGCGAATGTTACTACAATGTAGTAGTTACACTCTCTTTCACTTATAGTAGGATAGTTAAGTGATTACTTTTCCCTTCTGCTTCACATAGCTGTTGGTTGGCAGAAAACATTTAAATCTTCTGTGCTACATTTGTTTGCTCAACTCCTATGAAATTTGTAACTAGACTGTCGTTGCCGTTGTTGTGTTTTTTTTTTCTTTCCAAAAAAGTAGGGTTTTTATGCAACCCTTCGCAGGCACTGCCACGGATGTCGAGTGGCAAAATGTTATTCCTTAAGTTCATGAAATGGGGAAAAATCATATGAGTTTAAATTTTCTAGATTACTGCATCAATAATGTAAGCAAATGAGTTCTCCTTTGTTAGACCCCCCCTGTTATGTACATTTTCTGCCACTAATCGTTAACTTTATGCAGCATTGAGCATTCTAATTATTCTTCTCCATTTCTCTCTATCTCGACAACTACTATACTGCAGGCTGAAGCGATGGCATGTATGATTGATGTAATTTCATCTCAATAAGAACTATTTTGTGCATGGTATATTGGTGCCAGCCTACTTGCTGTAAATGCATGATTTTGATGGATTTTGTTCATGGCTTTGATTATACAATCTGGAATTTTACCCTTTTGGGCCAAATTCAACAGACTATATCATCCAATACTAATGATTTCAATTATCATGGTGAATTCAGGTCAAAGCTAAATACTAGTCTGCGTCCACCTACCTTGTCAAGAATACCAGGTTAATCTACTTTGGTGCTATAGCTTCTTTTCTTCTTACTCTTATCTTTTTTAGGTTTCATTTGTCTTATTCCTATTTCCATTCTGGGCGAAAATGCTGGAACCGTTTGCACACATGTACCTTTTAAGTTTTCTTCCTTCCTGCCCAAAACAATGTTAGGTGAGCTATGACAATACTTTTGGGCATTCAGAAAGAGTCACATCTATAATTAGCTATCAGCTTGCTATATCCAGTGTGAACTACTAGAAATATGTACATCCACTAAAAGAGTCATAGTTATATATTTAGCTTCCAGCTCACTGTATTCACTATCTATAAAGTTGTATGTTTATTTTCTTTGGAAACAAGTGTTGGAATATTGGCTTCTCATACCTATGTACAGTAACTTAAGTATATCCCCAGGAGACTATATGATCAGCAATCATACAAAGTAAATGATGCGTTTCCTTTCAAATAGATAGAGAAAAGGTGGACCGAGGGCTTCTTTGCCACATCCATGGCTACTGCTGGAAGTTGATTGGTGGTCTTCACGTCCATAAATGCCAGTTTTGTAGATTAGGCAAGTGTATTCTTCATTTTCTGCTGCTGTGTGTGCATAGAGCACATGTGAATTCTGCTTGCATTCAATTTCATAAATTAATTGAGCATTCTAATAATTGAGACTTGTTTAACTTTTGTAGGAAGCAAACATAAGGACTTGACTCACAATGAGCCATGAAGCCAACGATCTGCATCAAATGGATGTTTTAGTTTTCATTTTGTACAACTGATGTCTCATAGTTGCAGTCTTTTCGCTGTCCTTTGTTGTACCTGATGTATGGTGTCTTCGTGGTTATGTTTGGAACAGACTGAAGTGTATGTATGTGACCATTAGTTAATGGAATAAAAAATGTTTGGTGCACCTGATGTATGATGTCTTGGTAATTATGCTTAGAACACATAGAGTATATGTATGTGACAATCAGTACCATATGTTTAATTAAAGTTGTGATTGGATAAACAAAATGTTAATGAACTGTTGGCCGCAAAAGAAAACACCGTCTGACTGTTGGTCGGCAAAACAAACCATGCCTCACAGTCGGCTGGGAAAGGCTAAAACCATGCCCAACAGAATGTTGGTCGGGAAAGAATTCCCATCTGATAGTTGGTTGGGAAAGCCCCATGGCTACCTCAAGGGACTGTTGGTCGGGAAAAGCCCATGGCAGGCCCAACAGATTGTTGGTCGGGAAAGATACAGCATAGCCGTCAAGTAGTCGGTCGGGAAAGGGTTTTCCCGTCTGGACTTTCCCCAACAGACCTGATCGGTCGGCAATAGTCTTTCCCGACCGACCGTGTGTTGATGAAAGTTGTTTTCCCAACCAAATTGGCTGTTGGGAATATAGTGTTGTGGTGTAGTGGCATTAGGTGCACTATGCTTGCATTAAAAAAACATTTAAATGTTTCAAATTGACTACCAAATGTGAATACCGTCATTTTGATTTTGTCTTTTTTAGATTATACAATTCATACTACATTTGTCTTATTTTGTTTCTCTCGATGTGCATTTCGAAATATGACATGAACCTTTTACAAACTATAGACACATCTCGTGTAAACACTTGCGAAAGTCGCCAGGATTTTTCTAAAACATTAAAAATATGTTTTTTCGAAAAACGGTAGCATGGGAGCATCTATGTGTGGTGGGAGCATATGATATGCACCACAGATAGGCCTGACCACAGCCGACGGGCCAGGTCTATAGTACTCGCTCCGTAAAGAAATATAAGAGCTTGCGTTTTACGCGCATTGAATCATGGCCTCCTTCTTCACCATGCCCAATAATTTTTGTCTTGCTACTCCATTTCTTTTGCAATTTTTAGGGGATTTCTTCTTTACGTACTAGCTTTGGCTAGGGTGACTAGTCACCACCCGTGGCCCGTGGGTTCAGGAGAAGCAAATGAACCCCGGCCGGCCTGTTTGAAACTAGTTTCGTACGTAATAAATGAGCTGAGCTGCGAGATACCGTAATGGTCACATCGTTCCCCGGTGTCACATAAATCGGGAACCGGCCAAGGAGTACAAGCGAGCGCACTTGGTGGGGTTATTACTACAAGAGACAAAGCTCGAGGGGGACCCAGACCAGACCGCTTGTTCAACTCACATGATGCCCGCCCGCCCGGAAGAGACAATGCATCGCCGCTGCGTGCCTACATACATACATACACTGATACACACGTACTCCTACGTGATTCTTCAGGGTATACAAGACAAGCATCGGCAGCGCAACGCCGTGATTCTTCAAGGCCACGTACGTTACGTACCCCACGCGCGCTCGTTCGGGTGCCGGCGCCGCGCGGGAGACGGCGGGGAGCGCCGAGTCTGCGAGTCTGCGCGCGCGGCGCACGGGCGGCAACACGGACGGACACACAACACAGGCGAGCGAAGCCTAGGGAGGAGGGAGGCGCAATGAATGAGGGCGGGCCTTGAAAAGCGTCACCTCAACCTCGTGACCGCGCAGGCAGAGGGCGCGCGAGACGGGTGACGGGTGATGCGACGGGATGGGGGCCTCCTGCCTGCCGGCCCCTGCCGGCACGCCACGCCACGCAGCCGCACTGCCAAAGATCACTCATGCACGCGCCGTACTTTGCGTGCCTAGGTGCGCATACATACCAGCCGCTCTTTCTTTCTTTTACTCTTGAAAATAATTCAGATCTACTATAGGCCTCCTTTGGGTTGGTACGAATTTTATAGATATGCTATATGATAGGATTTGCAAAGGAAAAAATTTCTTTGAAGCCCTTTGGTTTGTAGGAATGGATCCCTATTCCTATGTAGGATAGGAATCAATCCTTCACATTTTGAAGAGAAAAAAATTATTAGCTTAGACTTAATGGAAAAATCCCTATTCTAAGCATCAAATGACGTCTCTTTCTCTATAGGAATTGAGATGCATGTCATCTCACTTCCTATGATTTTTCTATTCCTATAACATTCCTATCCCATGAACCAAAGGAGGCCTAAAAGTTCTATCAGAAATACAACGTATCATTTTCTGAAAAAAAGAACCCATATATTAAAACTTAAAATAGTTGAATACAATCATTTCTTACAATATTCGTCACGCAGGGCGGAAAACTATTACAGAGCAAACCACCTGACCTATTATCAAAGCTAAACTTCGCAATTTGGTGAGCTACCACATTGGATTGTCTATTGATCTTCACCAGCTTAAAAATTGGTAGGAGCTTGGTGATGGCTATCGCTTCCTTCTTCAGATCCACGAGAGATGATCTATCAAGCTTATCACCACTACGGCCGCATCCGACACCAAATGTACGAGAAAATCCTAATCTCACTGTCCCAAAGAGGCGGTAGAAATCTACGCCGAAGCTCCGTCGACTACGTCCAAACAAACGAATGAGCTCGAATAGCATCGAAGCCCAGAAGAAATACTCGAACGAGAAGCGCCGCATCTACGAGGACTAAAAAAAACCCTACCCTTAACTACTGCCTGAAACGAAGGCACCGAGATTCTCCTCCCAGCCCCCAATCGCTGGAGCGGCAGCCATAGGGGGAAGCGAATCCACGTGATCTCCTCTGCTCTGCTTTGTCACTAGTACTCAATCACTTTCTTGAAATGTACTCCATGCTTACCATTTCTGACTGTATCACTAAGAGTGTTAACACGTGCCTTGTTGCCCTTGACTTGAGAAAACTCGGGAACGAACGAACGAACCAACCAAGCCTAGGGAAAGAATGCGCGCGTAGTTAGCTAGCTAGAGCTACGCGTCGCCCTTCATTAACGCCCGGGCTCAAGACGATTTCAAAGCGAGCGGCCGTGCAGCCTGTTTGGGGGGAGACATCCATTCACTTGCAAGCATACAAGGGCACTAGTAGTAAATGCAGGTACTCACAAGGAAATTCATTGTGCTCGCGCTCGTACCGCGATGTAGTTATGGAATTGCATTGCTTGCTCTGCTAGTCGTACCACAAAGTTACTACAGCCCCCCAACTAATTGCCATAAAAAAGGCTAGCTGGCTCTTGCGGATACTAAAAGTACAACCACTTTTTTTAATTAATATTTCAAACAAGTACTACTACTATCTCGGGTCCTTTTTAGTCGATATAAAATTTGTCTGAAGCCAATATTTGTAAAGTTTGACCAACTTCATAGAAAAAAATATCAACACTCACCATACGAAATCAATATCATTAGACGGGTCACTAATTTAATTTTCATATAGTAGCGGCGCGTCGACGGCTCGTTCTGGCGGCGACAATGGTCGTTCGATGGTACATGAACCTCGGCGTAAATTTTATTGTGTTTAAGGTGTTTTGGGCTTCCGGTGAATCTTTATAATAGATTTGATCATTGTCGCAAAAAAAATAACTTTTGAATTATTATTTTCATACGAATATAGTCGTTTTTTTGTAAGGTTTGACTTCAGACAAATATCATATGCGAAGTAAAAAAAAGGACAAGAGGTAGTACTCCCCCAAATGCTTGCCAGGAAACTAGCGGGGAATATCAACACTGTACTTCCAAGTCATTGAGGCTATAGCCGTGGGCCATCAGCTGGATCCTACTATGTGCACATCTATCACCACAGTGCAGTGTAAATACGTGCCATTGCCATTACCACCACTCGCTGTCACCGGCCACTAAAGCATTGTCGAGCATCACTCACTCAAAAACACCAACAATAAAGAAAGAAAGAAAACGAGAGCAAAGCAATCCAAAGCAAAAGGCCCCAGTGAAAAGACAGGCCGTTGCTATTTAAGGGCCACCCCTAGTCCCCCAAAGCGACACACTCCCCCCCCCACCTCAACACACCACTGCCATCCCTCCAGCTCCAGCTCCAGCTCCAGCAATGCCCGCCGCCCCCTCCTCGCTCCCCCCAAATGCTTCCTGAGCTCTCCGCCGCCGCCATGGAGCTCGGGCAGGTGCTGGGCTTCACGCCGCCGGCGACCAAGGACGCGAGATCCGGCGGCTTCACCCAGGCCGCCGCCCCCTACCCCTACCCCTCCCCCTTCCTCGACGAGCAGAAGATGCTCAGCTTCTCCAAGGCCGCCGCCGCTCCGCCATCGTCAGGTCTTTCTTGGATCCGCTCCTCCCTCTTCCACACATACATTTTTTCTAGCATCTGTGATGTACTTCGCTCGATCTGTTCTCTGCAAGCCATGATAGATGGGCAGTGCTCTGGCTTTCGACTGTTCCCATGTTAAAAAATAAAAGGAAAAAAAGTCAAAAGCAGCACTTGATGAGCTCTCTCTGTCTCTCACTCACCAGCGCCACCAGCTCGATTCATGTCCATGGGGATTTGCTCGAATCTACCCATTCACTGGGGCCCCTCCTCCTCGGCCAAGGCTGCTCCATTCCATTGCTTCTTTTTACTGCTTTATTCACACTTTTGTCTTGACTCGGCGCCTGCAATAATAAGAAACAAATAAATAACTATATGCATGGGTATTTTCAACATAAGGTTGTTGCTTCTCTGAGCATTTTTGCTCATGCTGAGTGGTTTTTCCTCTTTTTTTGCATCTAGGTATGGATTTTGGGAGGTCAAATGAGCAGAGGCTGTTGCTGGCCAGGAGCAAGATGCCCTTCACTCCTTCACAGTGGATGGAGCTGGAGCACCAGGCCCTCATATACAAGTATCTCAATGCAAAGGCCCCCATACCTTCCAGCCTGCTCATCTCCATCAGCAAGAGCTTCAGACCCTCCAATAGATGTAAGCATCCAGCCAAAACATTTACTCACATATCTTTTTTTTTTACTGAGGTAGAAACTCAGGCAACGTTGTATATAGATATAACTGCCTGTAAATGTGATGCGGTAAAAGATCTGTCTTGGTAGGAATGTGAGAGAAAGTACTGTCTGTCCTGCACGTGATATCTAAAAGCATGTCAGCAAATATTGTTTTTGCATATTTATAAGTATTTCTAAATAAGAATATATCAGTCAGTAGACATGACACAAATGCTGCATATAAGATGTTGTCTCGGCTATATTTATAAGTATATTTCTAAATAAGAATATATCAGTCGGTAGACATGACACAAATGCTGCATATAAGATGTTGTCTCGGCTATCTATTTAGATTTAGTCACCAAGCAAGTTAACATATGTATCAAGCACAACCTTAATAATATCTACTACTCCCTTCGTATCAAAATATAAGACGTTTTTGCAGTTCAGTTTACTTGGTTACAAAACTATAAATGCAAGCAGAGCATGACTTGCTTCCCGTAATGCAGTGCCTTGGAGGCCTGTCTACCAAGGGTTCACCAATGCAGATTCTGACCCGGAACCTGGAAGATGCCGTCGAACAGACGGCAAGAAATGGCGGTGCTCAAAGGAGGCGATGGCCGGGCACAAGTATTGTGAGCGGCACATCAACAGGAACCGCCATCGTTCAAGAAAGCCTGTGGAAAACCAAACAAGGAAGAACGCCAAAGAGACACCTGCTGCTGGCCCGTTATCGGCCGCTGTCTCACAGGGTGGCTGTAATAAGAAAGCAAAAGCTAGTGATGAACTGAAGCCAGGGAGCGTCAGCTATTGGACAGATAATTTAAACAGGTTTGTATGCACTGAATCTTAGTTTCTTATATGGATCAGAACTATTTCACAGCTATGGAGTGACTGAAATAAATGCAACTGCTAAATTACGCAAATAAATGTCATATAGTTTGGGACGCAAAGAAACAGGCAAATAACATTTATATTTTGCTACAAGGTCATAATTTTGATTTAACACTTGTACTCATTTGCAGGGCAATGGTGAGCAAAGCCAGGGGAAACAACCCTGAAGAAGGCAACAGTGCTCCACTCCTGAATTCTGCTAATCAACAACACACATTGTCCTTGTTCTCTCAACTGAAGCAACAGAGCAAACCAGATAAGGTAAGCCCGGCAGTCGATAGTGAATCGATCTCCTCAAATACAGTATTGAAGCCTTGGGAAAGAAGCAACCAGCAGAGCAGTAAGGACGTTTCTTCCACGACGCTCCATGATTGCGGGTGCCTTCAATCAGTCCTTCAAGATTTCAGCATGCATAAGAATGACAAGATCGAGTCTCAGAAAAACAATGCTTCAGTGCCATCAACTTTCTATTCATCTACAGAAGGTCCACGCATCAGCTGCCTTGCATCTAACATGATGCAAGTGCAGGAGGATTGCATCTCAAGCCCTTGGGAGATACCTCAAGGTGGGCCTTTAGGTGAAATCCTAACAAACTCCAAGAACACCGATGACTTGATCAATAAGTGTGAATCAAGATCATATGGTTGGTTACTGAGTCTTGATGAACATGAAATGTGAGTTCACAGTAAACGGAGAGCTAGACATAGCAAAGTTAAACATGGAAGGGAACAATGCTGATGGAAGCAGGATGAAGTAGCTTAGATGTGTGACCCATCCATGCTTGTTCTTCTCTCCATATTTTCAATCATCTGTTTTGTAATATCCAGTAGTTGCAACTTTTAGTGTTTAGGAATTTGGCTGTATCCTAAAATATTATGGCTTGCCCTGTATCAAGCTTATTAGCTACATCTTTTAACAGGTAAACTATAAGGATTCATTTCTTCATATCCATCCAGTAGTTCCAAGGAACTTTTCTGAAATTATTTGAGCCCATAGCACCTATGGTTCTGTTTGTCAATGTCCCAGGACCACATCACCAAAATGTCCAAGACCATAACTGGCAACTCTTCACAAGGAATAACATATATTGTAATAATCATATAACAAGCAGATGAATATCAATTCAAATCGTCCTGACAAACATCTAAGGCCATTTGGTTATCAAGCCTTGAACAAGTTACTGTGGGTTAAATGAACCCAGTAATCATAGTACAATTATACAGTCAATTTCTGGAAACTTTTATCATATTTTCTGAGGACAGTTTATCATCTCTGGTATGGTTCAAAAGAATACCCATGCACGGTATGGTGATGGCCCTTAAATTTGATACTTCTGTATTGATTATGTTCAGGACAGGATTGATACAGTGAGGAGTATTACAACATAGATACTTATCAATAGGACATCCGGCAGATAAGAACAGTATCCAGCTAGCTACCAATACAGGAAGATCATAGAGTTTCTCTTGGGCCGATGTTATTTGATTTTGCCAGTTTCTCATTATGAAGCAAGTTCCTGAAAAAACAATTGTTTTGTTGTGCCCGTACGGAAATATCAACCATAAGAACGATTTTGATCTCAATCACACATGAAAATGCAAAGTGAATATGATGAATTGATCATATCCGCCTAATCTAGTTTGCAAATGCATGAGAATCAAGAAATACACAGGGTTGAAATAAGTGCCTTTAACAGACGGTTAATCAGAAAGAAAACCTGGGCAAACCAAACCAAAATAGCACAAAAGGTTTAGCAACAAGGAGCACACCGAGAATAAGCAGCATTGGCTCAGATATGCACAGAGCTCGTCAAATGATAAATAAAGTATCAGCACCAAGAAACAGAATATCTCAGCTAGACAAGAACACTCGAAGCAAATAAAAAGGACATCACAACTGAAGATGCCAAACTGAGTTTACACACCGAAAAATACAAAACCGAGCTAACACACTACAAAGCACAAAGGCATATTTGCATATGTCGAAGGCAGGCCTAACCCGAAGTCCAACCATATTCATGGAACAAGGGCTATCTTGCGTTGCATCAATATGGGAGTAACTGAAGCCAATAGCTATCAAGAAGCAATGGCTTGCCAAAATTGTGGTAACTCCCATGAACAATCATTGGTGATGTTAC
Organism: Thinopyrum obtusiflorum; assembly: GCA_036873465.1. Taxonomy (NCBI): domain Eukaryota; kingdom Viridiplantae; phylum Streptophyta; class Magnoliopsida; order Poales; family Poaceae; genus Thinopyrum; species Thinopyrum obtusiflorum. The sequence continues at coordinate 25,162 of JAAAWM010011684.1, forward strand.
ATAAACCACAATAGATACTGGAGAATGCAAAATCAATATGCTAGTTCGTCTAATACACAGTTGTCACCTAAAATACAAGAACAAATAATTGAGACCAAAAAAACTTAGTAAGGTAGGAGAGAATGAAACTTAAAAAACTGTACAGAACAAGTGCTCCGGCTCAGACACGCACAAATAAAGTCATCAGTTTTGGCCCTTAACTGAAATTAAGGTATGAAGAAGTAATCTTGTTGTCATCACAGCCACGCAAACTAGTTCCTCTAATACACAATTGTCGTCACCTAAAACACAGACCAGAAAATTGAGACGAAAATAAACTTAAGAAGGTAGGACAGAATCGAACTTAAGCAACTGTACGGACAAACAAGTGTGCCAGCTCAGACACGCACAAATAAAGTCGTCAGATTTGGTATTAACTGAAATTAAGTTATGAACAAGTAATCTAGTTGTCATCACAGCCTCCCAAACTAGTTCCTCTAATACACAATTGTGGCGTAAAATGCAAGAAACAAAATCTGAGACGAAAATCAGCTTCAGAAGGTAGAAGAGAATCAAACGTATACAACTGCACAGAGAAACAAGTGCGCCGGCTCAGACACGCACAAATAAAGTAATCATGTTTGGTCCTTAACTGAAATTAAGGTATGAAGAAGTAATCTTGTTGTCATCACAGCCACGCAAAACTAGTTCCTCTAATACACAATTGCACCTAAAATACAAGAGCAAAAATCAAAACAAAACCAACATAAGATGGTAGAAGGGAACCAAATTTAAACAACTGCACTGCATACACAAACAAGTGTGCCGGCTCAGACACGCACAAATAAAGTCATCAGATTTGGTCCTCAACTGAAATTAAGGTATGAACAAGTAATCTTGTTGTCATCACAGCCACGCAAACTAGTTCCTTTAATACACAATTGTCGCCTAAAATACAAGAAACAAAATCTGTGACGAAAATCAGATTAAGAAGGTAGGACAGAACCACTTAAACAACTGCACAGACAAACAAGTGTACCGGCTCAGACACGCACAAATAAGTCATCAGATTTGGTCCTTAACTGAAATTAAGGTATGAAGAAGTTATCTTATTGTCATCACAGCCAGGCAAACCAGTTCCTCTATTACACAATTTTGTCACCTAAAACACAAGAACAAAATCATGACAAAAAGCAACGTTACAAGGTACTCCCTCCGGTCACAAATATAAGATGATCTATTTTTTTCTTTTTCTGAATCGGATGTATATACACACGTTTTAGTGTGTTTGTTCACTCATTTCAGTCCGTATGTAGTCCATATTGAAATTTCCAAAACAACTTATATTTGTTAACGGAGGGAATAGAACTAGAAGAGAACCAAATTTAAACAAGTTCACTGCACAGACAAACAAGTGCACCGGCTCAGACACGCACAAATAGAGTCATCAGTTTTGGTCCTTAACTGAAATTAAGGTATGAAGAAGTAATCTAGTTGTCATCACAGCCAGGCAAGCTAGTTCCTCTAATACACAATTGTTGCCTAAAATACAAGAACAAAAATCCAGACAAACCAACGTAAGAAGGTAGAAAAGAACCAGATTTAAACAGCTGCACTCAACACACAAACAAGTGCAACGGCTCAGACACGCACAAATAAAGTCATCAGATTTGGTCCTTAACTGAGATTAAGTTATGAACAAGTAATCTAGTTGTCATCACAGCCACGCAAACTAGTTCCTCCAATACACAATTGTCACCTAAAATACAAGAACCAAAATCGAGACAAAAACCAACATAAGAAGGTACTGTATAAGAGAACCAAACTTAAACAACTGCACTCCAGAAAAGAAAAGAACAAGTGCAGAGGCTCAGACACGCACAAATGAGGTCATCAGATTTGGTCCTTAACTGAAATTAAGTTATGAACAAGTAATCTAGTTGTCATCACAGCCACGCAAACTAGTTCCTCCAGTACACAATTGTCACCTAAAATACAAGAACCAAAATCGAGACAAAAACCAACATAAGAAGGTACTGTATAAGAGAACCAAACTTACAAACTGCACTGCAGAAAAAAAAAAACAAGTGCGCCGGCTCAGACACGCACAAATGAAGTCATCAGCTTTGGTCCTCAACCAAAATTAAGGTATCCTAAAAAAAGATGGAGAAACCATATATGCAGACGCCTAACACTAATGCAGAAATAACGAAACCAAAAAAAAAATGAAGTGCCAATTAAAATACCGAGATTAATTAAAGAACAAAATGCAAGTGCAATAATAAACTTATAAGCGTGCGAGGGAGTCTATTTCTCGGGCTATGGCTATCAGAATCGCAAAATCTGGTAGTAACTGGAAGAAGAAAGCTATGGCCGTCGAATCTGGAAGCTACAGGTCGTCAAAATGACCCCAACTCCTGTAAAATCGATTTGTCGGGCTCCGGTGGCTCAAGATACTATCCCTATTGGGCGCGTGCATAGTTATCGGGGAAAGGAAAATTTACAATCGATTTGCGGAGATCGACGAGGCTACAGTCAAGGCCGATAGAAATTGCAGAGGGGAGGGGATATTTCGCTAGAAATTTGTGTATCCCTGATCGAATCGGGGAGGAGATCTGGCCAGATCTGGTAGTTGCTGATTCAGTTGGGGGGAAGCTGCAGGTCTGACAGTAGAACACTGGGAACCCTAATCGGCTAAGCTTCTGCCTGCTGCCATTTGGATTTCGGCCTGTTAAAAGACTGGACCAAGCTGTTGTTAGCTAACTCTTTGCTTTTTTCGGCTCATTTTAACAAGGCTCTTCTTTTGGCCCATTTTAACCCAGAGGTCTTGGACCAGATTACAAGGGCCAGCCTATATCATGTCGAAATCACTAATTGAGAAGTACTTCTTTCAAAGATTACTCCCACCTTTTCAGATTGCGACAAGTGACGCGCCGCATGTTCGTCACTTTGTCGCAACCTAAGAGTTTACCCTTTTCCGTAGATCCGTTTATTTGAAACGTTTTATCTCTTAAGAAGTGCGTCCAAATCTCGAACCGTTTTCACCGTTGGATCCTCACGTCGAGATCTTCAAAACTAGATCCCGTGTTGATATATTTTGATGAACATTTTTTCATGAAAAACCGGGCAAAAAAAAGGACGAACAAACCGAACTGGAGCACTTTTTTTCCTTTCCGGAAGCCGTTTCCGAGAGGCACGGCCGTACCTCTCACAGAAGCAAAAACATGCTTCTCATGAAAGAAAAAAAGACAAAAGAAGTTTTTTTTTTGTCTTCAAGAGGCACAACCGTGCCTCCCGCGGAAGCAAAACCATGCCTCCCACGGAAGAAGAAAAAAAAAGTGTTTTTTCGTTTCCGAGAGCTCTCACAGAAGGAAAAATAGAAGAAGAAATGTGTCTTTTTTCGTTTTCGAGGGCACGGTCGTGCCTCTCGCGAAAACAAGAATCTGCCTCTCACGGAAAAACACGTTTTTTCAGGCAAAAAAGAATTTGATTTTTTTATTCAAAAAGCTAAGAAAGACCGATGAAAAACCGAAACGTCAAAAAAAGGAAAAAAATCATCTAAAAGCCAAAAACACGCGTGAAAAATTAAAATAAAAAACAGCATACGGAGGGAGCGCCCAGAGCGCGTCAATTGGCGCGCTCTCAGCCCACCCCATGTCATCATTGGGGAGACTCCTGAAGGAGCGCCCCTTAACTAGTTGCTCTCATATCTCACCTTCAGCGAGTCTGCCTTCGGACTCGTTGAAGGGGTGAGCGAGCTAGGCTGGCCCACAAGCGCGGGAGGCCACAGCTTCTTTTTCCTGTTTTTTGTATGTTTTCTCTTTTACTTTTATTTTTGTACTTTTGTTTATACTTTAAATTATTCTAAGTACTTATATTAAAATATACTCTTCAAAAACTATTTGAAAAATATTGAACAAGTATTCAAAATGTTGAACCAGTATTTAAAAAAATTGTTGAACAAGAATTAAAAAAAATGTTAATCATGCATATAAGAATGTAGAATAAAAAAAACAAATAATAAATAATAAATGAAAACTGAAAAGAAACAAAATAAACCAAAGGAAAAGCAAAATGAAAAAACATGAAGAAACAAATGAAAAAACCTAGAGAAGAAAAAAAAAAGAAAAAAAAGAAAAAAGGGAGAAAAACCAACTTGACTTGCATCAAGGAGGACACACCCCCTTTACCTAATGCGAACAGTGCTGCAGCGTGGTGGCTACGTGTGCTTGCTTCATCCTAGGATCGATCCCTCCTTCTCCCTCCCCTTTTTTCTTTAATTAACTAAGCGTGAAGTGGGCCCGCCTTCCACCTCGCTGAATGAAAGAAATCGTCGCTGCGCACTATTGGCCGGGCGCCCCTATGTCTCACCGTTTTTTCTTTAACTAAGCGCGAAGTGGGTCGGCCTTCCACCTCGCTGAATGCAATAAATAGTCGCTGCGCACTGTTGGCCGGGCGACCCTATGTCTCACTTTAAGCGAGACCTAGGGAAACCATCGCGCCAAGGCAGCTCTAGATGGGCCGGTATAGGTGTTGTGGAGGGCACATCCTCGTTTTTTTTTTCTGTTTTTCCGTCATGTTTTTATTTTTATTTTTTTGTTTTGTTTACACTTCCGAAAATTATAAACATATAAATTAAAAAATATACTTTACATAATGTTTTGAAAACATTAATCATGCATTCGAAAATGTTAAATGCGTATAGAAAAAAAATGTTGACCATGTATACGAAAAATATTGAACAAGTATTTCGAAAATGATGAAGCGTAGTTGTGCTTCCCAAAAAGTGATGTGTTTCACGTGAAGCTCGGTGTGCTTTGCCAAAAAAGTGAAGCATAGATGTGCTTCCACATGAAGCACAAACTGTGCTTTCATGCTTTCGCTTTTTTTTTGTTCTTTTTTTTTGTCATATGGTTATTTTATCTGTTTTTTGTCTCCAGTTTATATGTTCTTTTTTCAAAATAATTTAGGAGATTGTTGCATGACGGAAGAGTTTAAAAAACAGTGAATGAGAAGGTTTTGAGTAATCGTCAAGATAAAGTGTCATGGCCTTTGAATGGCAAGAACAAGTTTGTTGTCAGAGAGCTGTACTTATATCTGAAAGCTGGTAGACTGGTTGGATATAGGTCCATTTAAAATAAAAAAATTCATATAAGATCAAAGTGTTTCTTTGGTTGGTGCATAGAAATAGCATTCTAACCAAGTATAAATTCCTGGAGAGAGGTTGGATAAGAAATTATCAATGCCATTTTTGTCGCTGTAAAGGAAGTATTGATCACTTGTTTTTTGAATGTCCTCAAGCCAAATTGGTTTAGCAAGTGGTGATGTGTGCTTTTTATATTTCAAAAGCCCCAGCTAAGCTCAATGATCTGGTGGATGACTGGATTAAAGCTTTCCCCAGATATTAGAGAAAACGTGTGTTGTGTGGAGGGGTCACCATTTGCTGAACCATTTGGAAAACCAAAAAATAATGCTTGTTTTGAGAGGAAATTTTCTAACAATCCTGCTAAGGTGGTGTATCATTTGTGCTATTATCTAAATACTTGGAGTATTTTGCAAAAAAAAAGTCAAGGCATAGGAAGAACTAAGCAAGGGTGGCCGTGATCAAGAAGGTGCTTGAAGAAATCTATGTCAAATGCCAGGTCTGTAATCCAATGAGTAGAAGAATTGGAGTAGGTTGATTCTATAGTGTCTACTTTGTTGATTATTTTGGCTAGGTGCCCCTTGTGCTGATCTTGTGTGATCGTCTCTTTCTCTCTCGTTTTGGTGTGGGGTTGATGGGTTATATCCCTATAGTTCTTGTTAAACTAGTTTAAGTTATTTCTCGCTTTCCTCCTTTGTTTTGCCTTTTGTTTTGTAATACATTGTGGCGGTGTTGACACCAGATTTTGGCGCGGTCAAGAACTTAACTAAGATGGCCTCAAATGGAGAAGTGATCTATATAAAAAGTTTCGTATTGTCGACATGAACATCTTTGAAGTTTGGGCCATCGCCATCCGACCTCATCTCAAGGGCCGAAACTATGCTCAAAGTATTAAGATTTTGTATTCAGAGTATTGTTCGGCTAATTAAGTCTCCAAGACGACCTCATATGAGAAAAGTTTCTACACGGATTGTCTTCGTCTCGTCGAAACGGTCGATTTTGATATAAAAAGCGTCTAAATCGGAGTTCGTATGCAAAAATTAGAGTCAAAACAGTGTGCTGCAGAAGTCTGCCCCGGAAGTTCCGGGCAACTTCCGGTGAGGTTCTGGGCTAAACAGAAAGTTTGCACGCGGTGCGCTCCGAAAACTGGAGTTTTAACATTATTTGCAGATTTGCGGGCCCAAATTCAACCTCAAGATGACCTCGGATGAAAAAGTGGTCAACTGAAGAGTTTTTATCCATTGCAAGATCTACAACTTTGCTTTTGGGACCATCATGATCTGAAGTCGTATGTGACCTGAAGATTCAGTGCAAGAGGGTTACTTGATATAATTTGAGCCCGGAAGTTCCGGGCCAAACCGGAAGTTCCGGCCCTCGTAGTCCGAGTTAGGGTAACTTTTGATGATTTGGACGTGATTTGAGTCCTTTTCTTGTACGGGAAGTCCAGCCGCCTCATATATATGTAAGGGGTGACGGCCGATTGAACAACACACAATCGAACAAATCATCTACCACTTTTTTTTAATCTTTTTTACCTTCTTCCTTTGTTCTTCTTCTTCCTCGTTCTTCGTTCGTTCTTCTTGTTGCAGGGCGAAGAACCTCGAGGCCCTAGGGGCGATCAGGTCGACCTAGGGCAGCCCATAACCTCCGCGTGCCCTGACGGGGTCCCTCCCGGGCGTGTGGGGTTTCGGGTCTTCAAAAGCGCCCGCCGGATTGCTTGCGTACCGCGCTTCCGGACGGGTCTCCTTCAATGTGAGCTGCGGTGCATCACCCCCGGAGTCAAGGGTACACGGTGACGTGTTCGTGTGCGAACACACTTTTTGGCGACTCCACTGGGGACGAAGCTTTGAACGGTCTCCAGCCCGTTCTTGCTATGAAGGGATCGTCATCTAGGGTTTGCAATCTACAAAGGTAATATGAATACCCAACTCACTTATGTAGATGCAAATAATGCATATGTTGTTGCTAGACCGTTTAATGAGCATAATGTATCGGCTAGCCCTAGTTTTATCAATCATGCATCTAATTATGTGCAACAGCCGATTCAGAATAATCTTCATGCTTCAACTTCATATAATTTTAGCAACATGCAACATATGTATCCCAACTTCCATGCATCGGCAACCCCACAAATCTATATGCCGATGAACAACATGATGAGTTCGGTTAATCAGGTTGAAACACCTCACATAGGAACTTCCAATAGTATGCAACAAAGTGTTTCACCTTTTTATTCATCGGCAACTAACTTGTAATATGTTAATCCAAACATGCCGGTGGAGAGGGAAATTGGCCATGCTACTACTAGTTATCCGGCCAATTGCCCTCAACAATCATATGCTACACCTCATGCTACTAATTTTTTGGAACCATATGCAACTATAGGTATTCATAATTCGGCTTCGCACCTTCATGCTCATGGCCGAATAAGTGAAAATTCTACCAGAGCGCATGTGTCTTTACCTAGTAACGTAGCATATCATGTTGCTCCTGCACAATTACAGAATTTCGGCAACACACCATTGCTGAAAGCGTCTCAAAGTATTGGGGGGCAATCCGATGAAGATTGGGCGAAAAAAACTTAAAGATAGCCTAGCTGCAATGTTTGCTGAATTTAGACAAGAACAGGCAACCTTGCGAATCAAAGTAAGAAAGAGTGGTGATTCGGATAACAAAGTTAATTCGATTACTGAAAAGACCGAATCAAATATTACGTATGCCGAATCTATTCTAGAAAAAGAGGACGACAAGGTGTTGGGGAGCTATTCGAAAGAGGAACAACATACCGTTCAAGTAACGCAACCATCATGCTCTCCCAGCGTATTTGAAGAGATATGTCTAGCAAGTGATTTACCTATCTTACGATTTGGTCGCAACTTTATTGTTGATGCTTCTATAAGAAAAATTCTCATAAGTAATTTTGAAAGACCAATGATGAAGGGTAATTTACTTGTTAGCAATAAAATTGTTACAAAGCATATCGGTCAATTGTACCATTCAAAGAGACCGATAGTGACTTATTATTGCAGCCAAAACTTTTTCTCATTGCTTTATTTAAAGTTCATATCTAATTGGGTAGCTTTGCTTGCTTCATACTTGGCGTACACATGGTCTCAATTGAGACATGTATGTTCTAACTACTTTGATTTCAGAAGTTTAAAGCCAAGGTTAAATTCTTTTGAGAAATCCGATGCTAATATTATATCGTATCCAAAGACATCGGAGATAAAGTGCAAAACAAAATGCATAGCCGAATGGGGGAGATTCTAAATCTGAACCATTCGTTTGCTTACCTTCAAAGCCATTCGCACACCAAGATCGGCTAGAAAAGAAAAGGTATACCTTCGATTCAAACATGTGTGATCAAATCTTTGATTTGTTGTTGAAAAATAATTACATTAGAATTCTTGATCACCATACCAAGCCATCTATCCAAGGATGAATGTATTGTAAGTTGCATGATTCGTTCAAGCGTAGTATTAAGGATTGCAACATGTTTCGTCAAATAATTAAATCGGCCATTGATAAAGGACGATTGAAATTTGTTGAGACACCAAGAGATGACGAGTCTATTCCAATTGGTCCCGATGGCAAAAAGTTTTTGCATCGGTTGCTTCAAGCCGATCCATTTAAAGAGAAGGTAAAAACTACAGGTGATGGGATCAAGCTTTCCAGTATTCAAGTTGTTGAAGAGCACAATGAACATAATCTTGAGGGCGAGAATTCCATCGAAGCTACAATGAAGACGCCAAGGACTGGGGGGTAACAAGAAAATCCAAAGATTGATGCAAGTCAAGACAAAGGAGATAAAGGCCGCAATAAGCACAAGTGCAAGAAATCCAAAGTCACTTTTGCACAATTATTAGATAAATATCAAAAGAAGAGTGAAGAGAAAAGTGCTTATTGGCCAACTAATGGAAAAGCATCAAGATACCCCCTAGGCGCAAATCCAAGGATCGGTATTGGCAAGAAGAGAATTTGAATGCAACTCATTCATATCCTAATTTTGGGCCCCCAATGCCAATGTCGTGGATGCCTCACTATGCTCATGTAAATCCATATCAATCATTGGACAGGTATGATACCAGGGCACATTCTCTATCTTATTCCCCCCCCCCCCCCCCCCCCCCCCCCCCCCCCCCCCCCCCCCCCCCCCCCCCCCCCCCCCCCCCCCCCCCCCCCCCCCCCCCCCCCCCCCCCCCCCCCCCCCCCCCCCCCCCCCCCCCCCCCCCCCCCCCCCCCCCCCCCCCCCCCCCCCCCCCCCCCCCCCCCCCCCCCCCCCCCCCCCCCCCCCCCCCCCCCCCCCCCCCCCCCCCCCCCCCCCCCCCCCCCCCCCCCCCCCCCCCCCCCCCCCCCCCCCCCCCCCCCCCCCCCCCCCCCCCCCCCCCCCCCCCCCCCCCCCCCCCCCCCCCCCCCCCCCCCCCCCCCCCCCCCCCCCCCCCCCCCCCCCCCCCCCCCCCCCCCCCCCCCCCCCCCCCCCCCCCCCCCCCCCCCCCCCCCCCCCCCCCCCCCCCCCCCCCCCCCCCCCCCCCCCCCCCCCCCCCCCCCCCCCCCCCCCCCCCCCCCCCCCCCCCCCCCCCCCCCCCCCCCCCCCCCCCCCCCCCCCCCCCCCCCCCCCCCCCCCCCCCCCCCCCCCCCCCCCCCCCCCCCCCCCCCCCCCCCCCCCCCCCCCCCCCCCCCCCCCCCCCCCCCCCCCCCCCCCCCCCCCCCCCCCCCCCCCCCCCCCCCCCCCCCCCCCCCCCCCCCCCCCCCCCCCCCCCCCCCCCCCCCCCCCCCCCCCCCCCCCCCCCCCCCCCCCCCCCCCCCCCCCCCCCCCCCCCCCCCCCCCCCCCCCCCCCCCCCCCCCCCCCCCCCCCCCCCCCCCCCCCCCCCCCCCCCCCCCCCCCCCCCCCCCCCCCCCCCCCCCCCCCCCCCCCCCCCCCCCCCCCCCCCCCCCCCCCCCCCCCCCCCCCCCCCCCCCCCCCCCCCCCCCCCCCCCCCCCCCCCCCCCCCCCCCCCCCCCCCCCCCCCCCCCCCCCCCCCCCCCCCCCCCCCCCCCCCCCCCCCCCCCCCCCCCCCCCCCCCCCCCCCCCCCCCCCCCCCCCCCCCCCCCCCCCCCCCCCCCCCCCCCCCCCCCCCCCCCCCCCCCCCCCCCCCCCCCCCCCCCCCCCCCCCCCCCCCCCCCCCCCCCCCCCCCCCCCCCCCCCCTGAGTCCTTTTCTTGTACGGGAAGTCCAGCCGCCTCATATATATGTAAGGGATGACGGCCGATTGAACAACACACAATCGAACAAATTAACTACCACTTTTTATCTTTTTTACCTTCTCCCTTTGTTCTTCTTCTTCCTCGTTCTTTGTTCGTTCTTCTTGTTGCAGGGCGGCGAACCTCGAGGCCCTAGGGGCGATCAGGTCGACCTAGGGCAGCCCATAGCCTCCGCGTGCCCTGACGGGGTCCCTCCCGGGCGTGTGGGGTTTCGGGTCTTCAAAAGCGCCCGCCGGATTGCTTGCGTACCGCACTTCCGGACGGGTCTCCTTCGACGTGAGCTGCGGTGCATCACCCCCGGCGTCGAGGGTACACGGTGACGTGTTCGTGTGCGAATAGGCGGTTTCTTTAATGAAAATTGATGAGGAGGTTCGTTATTAAAAAGAAAAAGGAAATAAACTTGGAACAGAGGGAATAGTAATCGTAGATAGATTTGTCGTATTTATTACTAGAGATGCTTTACTACTAGTGAGTACTAAAACGACGACAAATATTTTGGGACGGAGGAAGTACTAATCATATACTTCTGTGGTTATTCCTTAGAGGGGACTAGTAGAGTGCCCGTGCGTTGCCACGGGCTCTTGAAAAAGTTTACAAGAGTTACATGTTAAATTTCACATGCACAAACAATATAACACAAACACAATTACTGAATAATTGAAGTCCATTTTGCAATGAAAATTGATAACAAAAAGAAAGACTAACGACATGTCCATGTAACAAACTGAGCGATGTCCATGCAAGTTTCAGACGCTTCTCAAGTCCTACTAATTGTTTTTTATATGAGAAATATTAGGGATTAATATAAACAAAACATATGTTAAGATGAGAAAAAACAATAGATATTTACCGTGTATATTTGATGAGAAAAAAACATGCAAACAAACCTTCTTCAACCAAGTATATTTGTTTTTTCTCTCAATTTTATTGTGATACCCTTAGTATATGAAAGGTAAGTATAAAAATATTTATTTTTATGAACCATATTATTATATGTATACACTTTTATTGTTTCTGTCAGGTATGTATACTTTTAATATCTATGTTTTTTTATCATAAATTCCTACACATGCGAGTCTAGCATTTCTATCATTGAGCAAAATTTGCACACAAGGCCCAAATTAGCTATCCACCACGGCCCAACCAGCACCCAAACTTAGCAACCTAAAAAATAACTATAAAAGAAATTACCTTATCCACAGTATTTTTTTTAAGGGATTACAGTATACCTGGACAAATGGGCCGGCCCGACACGACACGGCACGGCACGGCCCGGCCAGGATTACACGGGCCAGGCACGGCACTTCCCGGCCAAGCACGCGTGCTGGCCTCCCCGGCCCAGGCACGGCAAAGTTGCCCCACGGGCCGGCTCGACGTCCCACCTGGCACGCTGGCCTCTGGGCTCACTGGCCACCCCTCGCCTTTTCCCCTCCCCCCGCCGCATCCCAACCCTAACCCCACTCACTCACCACTCTCCCCTCCACTCACTCACTTCCTCTCGCACTTGCCCCTCCCCCGCCGCATCGCCGCGTGCCTCGACGAGCCGGCACCCGCGCGACTCCGCCCGCCGACCGCCGGATCTGTCCCATGCCGCGGCAGATCTTGGGGCTCACTCACCCGCCACCTCTCGCCCTCTCCCCTCCCCCCGCCGCATCGCCGCGCGAGTCGCCGAGCCCGCCGGTCTTGTGGCTCATTCACCTCTCTTCTCCACTCACTCCAACATCTCGGCCATCTCCCCTCCCCCCGCCACATCGCCGCGCACATCGACCGTGCGACTCCACCCACCGACCACCGCATCGGCGTGGCTAGGGGCTCCGACGAGCTGTGTGCGGCGCGACCAATGGGGACGGACGTAGCGAGCTTACTGACACGGGCGCGGGTGCTCGGTCCGGTCCCGTTCCCCTCGCATCTGCGGCGGTGTTCGTCTCCGGCGAGGTGGCAGGTGGATCCGAAGCGCGGCGGCTCGATCTGCATCGCCTCCGGTACGCCCGTGCGTTGCTACGGGCTATGCATATAAATAAATAAAAAAATATTAAGGTTGTCTTCGTGGACGCCCTTGATACCTCTAAACCCGCCACCAACTCTGGCGCTCGCGACTTTCCGCCTAGCCACACTTGAATATGTTAACCCCTGCCTCTCCTCCGTCGGCAATGACCCGATGTTATTGTTGTTCTTTTTCCTCCTGCCACTGCCTTTTTTTATCCACCCTGCAAAACCGCCCACCTCTCTTTGCCTAATCCCCAGCCTGCCACCCGTAATTGAGAAGTGTTGATGCTCGTTGCTTCCCGGCCCGAGTCGCCGCCAACGCTACCCACAATTGAGGAGTCCTAATGCATTCCCCCTTGCCGCCCCTTGCCCAAGTCCCCGCCTACATCATGCATTGGTACGGGAGGCAAAAATCGTCGATGATCGTCACATTGTCCACCTATTCTCGATGAATATGATCAATCCCAAGTCAATGAGTGGCGGAGCTTCACATGAATGCATGGAGGGGCAAAAGACTTTTAGGATCCCATGCACATCAAGCAACATTGTAAATTTTGTTATCATTATATGACATTTTTTCCTTTCTTCCTTCTCAACCCACATACCAAGTAACCAATTCTGGTTAAACATAGTAATTTACGAAATTTTATATGATTTGCAAGAATGCCAGTGACCGCTAAGAATGCCACTTTCTGTGAATAATCTCAAGCAACTACTCCCTCTGTCCCAGAAATCTTGTCTTAAATTTGTGGATACGGATATATCTAGACACGTTTTAGTGTTAGATTCATCCGTATGTAGATAAATCTAAGACAAGATTTTTAGGACGGAGGTAATATAATTTTGTGAATTTAGTCCATGTACATAACCTTTTCAGCATGCATAGAGCAGTGATACACATTACGCCACTAAACCTCAACCGGATCATCTTTGTGTGCATGTTGAACTTAGTATATATATACAGCTAACATGAATGATAACAAATATTTGCATACAAATAAGATGGATGTTTTAGTAGAACTGAAGTATACTCGGCACGAAAAAGAGAACTGAAGTATACTAATGCCCATCAGGAAAAGCGCACTTCTATTTACTTGGCAGAAACTCCTAAATAGTTGTATCTTAACATAAGTAGGCAGAAGCACTAAATTGTACTACATAGGAGAGGAGAATGACACTTAAAAATTTGGATAGTCCCAAACCGCAGCTAATGAAAGCCCAGGTGCAGTGGAGAGTAAAAAAATGGAAGGATTTTTTCTCTAGCACACATTTCTTATCCTCTCTCTTTTGCTTTTTCTTTCTTTTACTCTCAACTTTTATTTGAGAGAATCTTTTACTCTCAACTTAACCACACCATAACTGAACTGCAACTCTGCAAGCCCAGACTGCAAGCCCAATTTTCTATCTCACACAGGAGCGGGTCACGCAAGTCATCTTCGTTCTTTCATTGAACCGAACCATACCACAGACTGAACTGAGCCCCCAAAAAAGACTGAACCACGCCCAAGTTCCTGTCTCACAAAAGAAGGTCACGCCGGTGCAGATAGTTCAGGGGAGGTGAGGCAGAAAGGAAGGCAGCAGAGGTTGGGCTAGCCTGCGAGCTGTGGCATAGAGATGGGGAGGAGCGAGAAGGATGGTAGAGAGCATGGCAGTTGGTGGTGAAGGTCCGTCAGAAGCGCAGACTCTGCACACTCTGCCGCTGTCCAATGTCGGCATCGCCCATGCGCCGATGCGGATGCAGTCTACCGCGGGTCCATTTTCTGATGGAGTCTTGCAATGCTTCTTCACTATGTACAAAAAACACCATCTATTTAGAAACAGATGAAAGTACATACTGCATGATCAGTTGGTCACACACCTCAAGAATCAATACATCAGGTCACCAAAACATCAGAAAATGGTCTATTAAACATGCCGACAGGTGAAAATGCAACAATACATTGATCTTCTAAATTCTGCAACAAACTCTGAAATTGAATTTTTTTTCATTCTGAATCTGTAGAGAAAACAGGACGCTCAGGCTACTCACCAAAACCTGACATTGGCTGTTGCAAACCCACATATACGAGGGAAAGAGAGAGGCAACCTAGCAGCTAGCTCAGCCAGCAATGGTAGCTGTCGCTGCTTCTTGCTCCTACTGGTCAATGCTACGGGCGACAACGATACATATAAAGAAAACAAATCAAGTTAAAGTACATCATTTCTCCCGAAGTAATGACCACCATGAACTGGAACTATCAGAAATGCAATATGTTGTTTTCAAGCAAAAAAGGGAAATGCAATTTCTGCTATTCTCAAATACAAAATGGGAAATGTGATTGTATAATGGATATTTATCTGGGTAACAAATACACCAGTTTGGAAATTCCTTGGACAATAACTTAATTATTTGAAGTTCATTGTTTGAGCATACATAAAGAAAATGAAGAGCTTATTTGAGAATAAAAAACTGGAAAACAAGATAAAAAATCATACAAGAAGTTTCAAGTGAAGTAAATAGCTACGTAGAGATTGTATCGCTTGTAAAACAATAATGCCATTTAGTCTAGTGGAAGTCTCTAGAGGGCGCAGCGGCTGAGGATCATCATCGTTTTCGTTGATCCGACTCTGTTGTCATTAGTTTCTTTTTCCTTCTTTTTTATTTCTTTTGGGCGTGCTTGTGCTGTCCGCCCCAGCAATGGATTCTGAGATGTACCGGGTCGTTGCTATATCTATATAGCGGGGCGAAAGCCTATTTCGAGAGACGTGTTGTTTTCCCCTTGGGCATTATGTACATCTGCAACTCTGGATGTAGTTGTTGGTACATCAATCTTACTCTGGCCGCGTATAGTTGCGAGCAGTAACCTATACGGAAAAGTCTTCCCGGTGCCTCCAGGCCCACCACAGAGAAGACGCCACCCTCGTCACTATCAAAAGAAGACATAATTTCATGGTAGGCATTCCTCTGATCCAAATTATGTGAGTCTGATATATATATGTGTTCTCAACGTTGACCTCGATGGCGGATTGCCCGAAGATCTCCCTTGGCACACAAGTTGCAGTCTCATATTTGGAAAATATTCCTTGCCCATTGATTGTAGCTCGGCATCCCTTAATTACACCTAAACAATGCATTTTTGGTTGAACAAGAACTGGAAATTATTGTCTGGGAAAAGTACTGGTTATATAAAGTTTTTAGAGCACCGTTTTGCCTATTATAGGCTGGGCCATACAAAATAATTTAATGAGATCCATAGAGTACAAAGGAGTAAATTATTATCTTCACATTGGTTGAAAATACATATCTGCTAGCTAGCTCGTGTACTCTGAAGAATTAACAGCTAGCAGAACCAGGTTTTTCAAATCAAAAGTGATGAAAGTAGGGAGTTTTTTTTATTAATACGAGGAAATTGCAGATCAAAATATTACAGATTCTACTCTATAATTTACTATTTGAGCAAGAGGATACTCCCTCCGTCCCAAAATTCTTGTGTTAGATTTGTCTAGATACGGATGTACCTAATACTAAAACGTGACTTGATACATCCGTATTTAGACAAATCTAAGACAAGAATTTTGGGACGGAGGGAGTAGTATCTAACTATAAGCAAGACTGAATCGATGTATTGATGTATGTTCTATCCCAGAAGAAAGAAAGATATGCTTTGACCTCCAGCTCAGCACGGCCATCTGTCGCGAGCCTTCCTTCTCATGTCTCATCTCTGTACGTTGAGACCATTTCCAGTTCTGGAAATTGGTGCAAAGGAGGAAAATATTGTAATAGAAAGAATAAAAAACACTGCTTTCATGAAGATTATCTAGCTTGTGGAACCATTTGTCAGATGCTGCAGATTAAAACCATCAAGGCGAAATGCTTACATAATCCATGAAAAATGGTTGTTTACAATTCTGAAATTTAAGGTAGTGGATGAATTTAGAAACAGAAGTTAAAAAAGTGCCAAACACATGTCTCTCTCTCTTTTTTTGCAGGGAAACACACCTCCCTCTGATCAAAGACAAACAACAAACAGGCAACATGTAGTGCACTCGTCATCAGATTTTATTTACCCTTGCATATGAACAAGGGCATGCTTCTTTTTTCAGAATTGCAGCCTTTACACGATTTCATTTGCAGAAACCAACATGACTGTCAAAACAAAATGGCTGCATCAGGGCTTACAACATAAGTTTTGTTTGTCTACTTACATAACTAATAGATGAACCCATCATAAATGAAGCACAATGCATTGGACGACTTGGAGAAATTTGCATGTGTGTAAATATATGGAACACAAATCATGGGGCAGCCAAAATTCGAAAAGACAAATCCATAGTAAAATAAAAGATGAAATGTCTACAGAGGCTACACTACCGCAATTCAGCTCAACCAAAAACCAATGCATAGTGTACAGGCATTAATCTATAATCCAGAAGGAACCGAATTGTAGTCAAAACACGTAAATGTCCAAACCCACTCCACAAACATGCCCGATTTATGTGAAAGTGGAGTAGCCATTGCCAATGAACTGGAAATTCCACACTGCCAATGAATCAAAAGTAAAAAAAAAAACATAAGGATCAGTTTAGTTCAAACTTGAGCATCTTACGAGTCTCCAGAAGGTTCCATAACTAAAACCAAATTGCAGTTTCAGTCCAAAGGCATCGCTGCGTGTGAACGCACCACATAACATTGCTCTACTGATGTAACAGTGTAGTAGCCCCCACCAAGGACCAGCAAAATCACATCCACCTCTACCACATCCTTTCTTCCTGCAAATAATATTTCATCGGATCGGGTAGTTCTAGTCTTTTTTGATTACTCCTTCCTTTTTCCCATCATTAAAAAGAGTGCCACGCAGAAGCACCTCCTGTGTCACTCGATCCAAACCCGACACACTTACCTTCACATCTCTACAAAATTTAAGCATAGGAAATCACTGGTAACTCACATCTTATTAATAAAGCATATCATCTACTCCTCCTTGGTCCTAGCACTCATAAATCAAACTTATATAAGTAGCTCAACACATATTACATAGAGATGATACTGCCAAAATAATTCATGAATCAAACATACATAAGAAGCTCAACACGTATTAAATTGAAATGATGCTGCCAAAAGTATTCTCGAGAGCAATTTATTGTAAGTGATAATAGCTCTTCGATCCACATGCAGAAATAAACCTAACAACTTATTCTTTAATACAAAGTTTGTCTGTAATGTAAATAATGAACCTACCACAAGATTTGGAATTGTAAACATAACTCAAATCAACCCATCTCTCACATGAAAATATGTTAGACGTGTCCACTAAAGAAATATATGTTAGACACCTACCTGCGGGGGTATACATAGCCTCGTTAAGTCGTTTCTCCTCTTTAGGCACTGATTCATACGTAGTCGTCTTATATATTTTACCTAACAATGCCTTATTTCCAAATAGTATGAGGACATGAGTACGCCTGCATTCTTTAACAGAAATAAGAAGTGATGTTCTAGGCAATATGCAACAGTAGATTATGAAATATTCAAACACCATACATAGGAATTTATTCAAGTTAGAAACAATTGAACAACATATGTCAAACATAGCTAGTGGTAAATGTCAAACATATTTGGATTAATTCAAATAATTTGGTGAAATTTTACATGATTTGGTACTCCCGGAAAGATGATCTAGCTTATGTCTCATGTGAACTTATGTGTCGCCCTAACAAGTTTGGAAAATGAAAAATGAGGTAACAAAACTATCACAATGTTAGAACTAATTAAGGGTAACATGTGATAATGTTTTCAAAACAGAATATAACTTATCACAAGGTCACAATTAGAAAGTAAAACTGGAAGTTACTCTACAATTTTCAATATTTTGTAAGTTCATAATTTAAACAATATTGCAGAACATATACAGACACATACCTTTTGTTTTAAAGTCTTCCCTTGAGTTTGTTGATCAGTTGCCTCACTGTCAATCTAAGTCTTGCCGGAATCACAAAAATCATAGACCTGTACAAATAGACTGCACCAAATTGACTCAAGTTGAACCATTCTGACACAAATATGCATGGCCATGGATCAGTTATACACGGCTGATGGGGACGGGTGGCTTCATCTTCCATCTTCTCATCCGCCGCCTGACCATCGGTGCCACTGCCCACGATTGCCGGTGTGCACCTTTACCTGCTCCTTATCGAAGAGGACCAAGCTTCCAACTTTCTCCTAAGCACCATGCTCGCTGTTGCATGTTCCAAGTATGGCCTCGGCACACACGCTTGCAGTATGTTGGGTGACACATGAACAGACCTCGCCATGCCTGCCCTTACCCCATCCATCGAACCCTCATAGCTGCTTTTGCTTGCGCCCTTATCCCACCACCACTTCCCCTACTGCCACGACACGGAGAGAGGAGACACAGGAAGGACGCCGTTAGAGAGAGGAAAGAGTGCTTACGTACTACTGCCGATGCTACAGCCGATGTTTTGTGGCTCTTGATCTGCACCATGTTCGGTAAACGATGCAACTCTCCCGCTCGCCCTCGCAGCCTCACCCACCTCCTCCCCCTCTTCCCGTCGTCGGTGGGCGTGGGAAGAGTAGATGGCGAACTGCAGCAGCGTCGGGGTGTGTTGGAGGCGAAGGCGGCGGTGATCAGGACTTGAGGCGTTGCCCTTAGAAGGAACGGAGACGTCGAGGAGGCGTGGCCTGCAGCGGCGGCAGGAAGTTCGAGCGTGTCACGGCAGCCGGAAATCGAGTTGGATGTATTGGTGAAAGGAGGGGAACGAGCACGCAAGCAGCAGCGGCGGTGCGGCGAGCGATCGTGCCACCGCCTTTCCTTTTCCTGCGTGATGGCCCAAAGGCCATCGTGCTCGCCTTGCTCTCCCTTCTTCTCTCTTCCATGGCTTGGAGAAGGGACGGGAGGAACCCCTCATGTAGATCCAGATCGGATGGGTGTTGGGTTTTTTGGAAGGAAAAACGGAATTGGGAATGGATCGAAAGGATTGATGGAAATAAATCAGAACGGAGCGGAAACAATCTGAGAAGAGAAAAAAAAACCAGTCGAAGGTTATTCGATCGTTCGAAAAAGATCGGAGGGGTTGTTCGTTTGTTGAAAAAAATCGGGGCGAGGTGGAATAAAAATCGGTGGGATGTGGGATCGAGGTAGGTGTGACTAACGAACGAAACGAAGTAAGTACTGCTCCTTTTTTTTAGAATTTTATCATTCAAATCACGAATCAGTACAAAGTAGTTGACCCTTACAAGCACACTGAAACGCAAACACAAAAGACCATGAACACCTAGAGTATCCTAAGACAACCAAAACACAAGAAGATCTCCGGAGCCCTGTGTCATCATCCTTGAATCTTGAGAGAAGACCCCTGCAGCAGAAGGATCTGCAACCAGTCGCAAGCAAGTCATCATCTTCGACCTTGGTACAATTGCCGCCACGCTGCTTCCTCCTTTCTTGACACCAGCGCTGAGAGGGCATGGACATCAATCCAACACACCTGCAACAGCCGTCGCCATCTTTGGCTTTGAGTACCGCGAAAAGTGTCCCTTCCGGAAGGAAGAGAACTCGAGTCATCCGACCGGTCCAACACCGCGGCCGAGCCATCCGCCCGGGCAAAGCAGGATCTCCCACCAGCATCAGCGCAGAGGAAGGAGAAGAACAACAACAGCAAATCATACCAACAAGGAAGAAGAAGGGTCTTCGTCTCCCTGCATCCATCGCCCATCTGAGGACCCAAACGGCCAGTGCCGATGGACCTCCAGCCACCATAGCCCGCAACCTCGACGAGATCCGGGGATCCCCAACCCCGCTGACTCCTAGACGAAGGCAAAAACCTCGCCTGACCGCGAACGGAGCCCGGAGAAACTTATTCCGACGCGACACCACCGCAACGGCTTCGGCAGCGTCTCCCTCAACCCTAACCCTACCACACACCCACCTAGCGAACAGACCCGAGGTTCCCCCTCCCTCCCGCCGCCGGAGCGGCCGACGGAGAGAGAGGGAACCGGCGGCGTCACCGGCGGCGCGCAGGGAACTCTCGTCGCCTCCCTAGATCCTACTTTTCCGGGGGCCTTAAAGTACTGCTCCTTTAAAAGTAGAGATTGGGGAAGAAGAGATCGTCTCTTGATTTGTTTCTTTCGTAGCATGATATATACGAGGAAAGTGAAGGAGAGAAAATCCGTAGACGAAGTGTGGGATCGATCGAGGGGTGGAACTCTTGTTCGATGGAGACGAACTAAACAAGCGAACGACGTACGTACTGAGACAAAAAAAATCACGGAACAGATAACAAATTAAATAGATATATAAATGCTTTCATGATAAGGTTTATTTGTTTCCAGAAAACCCGTTATTTGTTTCCAGAAAATATGTTATTTGTTTTCTAAAATAAATTGCATTAATAAGAGAGATCGGTTGATTTGGATAAATTAGGAATGTTTAGTCCGTGATTTTTTGTACGTTAGGAAAGTGCTGTTTTGCTAAAAAAATGGAGAGAAAAATAAACCAATGTGGAGAGTGGTGGTGGGAGGGGAGACGGAAAAAAATCAGGCAAAAAAAAACCAGACGAAAAAAACCAGACGAAAGTGATGGGACTATTCAACCAACTCGTCCATTAGGAGTAGAGATTATGGCGTTAAGGTAGGTAGTTGATTGATGTTGAGACGGACTAGCACCAAAAAGATAATGACATGGGCGTCAAAAACTTGAGATGCCCCTCCTAAGTCCTAACAAAATTGACCCGTAGCACGGCTCGTCACTTTCATAAAAAGCCAGCTGGCCTGCCTCCCAGACTTCCCAACAAGGCAACAAGTATGTCACGCATGTTTATTGAAATGCCACTACATTACAAAGAAATGCCATTATCTTTCGTTCTTCCCTCTATCCAAAAACCGGCTTGGATCCTACAAAACGCCGGGTCACATGCGCCGTGAGTCGCGATTAAAATAGTGACAATTTCTACACACTACAGGTGGGACGACGATTAAAATAGGCATTGCTGGCGCTCTCCAAGCTAAGGGTCGGCCCGCCCGTGAGGCCATGACACAAATCACAACCCTTGATTTGTCTCGGCTCTCTGGCGGCTCCCAAGCCAACATTTTCTACAGGTACGCATGGAAGTCGTGCCCTGCGTCTTGACTCCTGCGCTGTAACCTAGCGCCGAGGTCGTGATGATCGGTAGCATTGTCACGCAAACTGCGACGAGATCCGCGTGCTCGTTGACGAGCAGAGCAGAGTAGATTACTGTGGCAGTACGTTGCTACCCTGAAGATCAGATACGCACCACGCAGATTGCCAAAACAGCCAGAGTGTTCGATTAAACCTGCATGCAGCAGCATCTGCAACCGTATTGCCGGTACACGGTTAGCCGCCGGCGGATTTGCGTGCGTGAGCAGTTCTGCTCCACGATCCTATCGTCGTCCCACATGCCACAAAGGCGAAACCGAACGCGGAAAAGGACGCGCCGGCCAACGGGCCAGGCCGCCACCCGTCCTGTGCTCCTGATCGAGACCCCGGCCGTCACATCCATCGGCCGATCAAACCTTGCCGAACTAACCCTGTTTGCGCCGCTATAAAACCTCCAGGAAACCCGCCTCGTTCCTTGCCGGCCTAAGTAGAGTACAGCTACAGCTAGCACCACGTCGTACCCGCATACCACCGAACCAAGAACCAGACCTCTCGACCCCACCGTGAGCATGCGCTTCGCATGCACGGCGGCACCACTCTGCTACGACCTCGGCTCTTCTCCTTCCTCCTCAGACCACGCCGTCTCTTCGTGTTCTTTGTCTCAGGCAGATTCCACTGGGAGCTAAGGAGCTAGCTAGCCTTGTCCACTGATCTCTAGCTGGACAGGTGTTCAGGCATGGAGCCCGGAGCTGTCGCAACGTGCGGGGCGGTGGCGTTCTCCTGGGAGCAGGAGCCGGGGGTGTCCAAGGAGAGCCCGGCAGTCGAGGCGAGGAAGCCCTCCGGCGGAAGGAGTACTACGCCGGACAGCACCAAGACGGCGGAGGCACGGACGCACCAGCTGCGCGTGCCGCCTCCGCCGGGAGGTCCCGGAGCGCCGTCTCTGTCGCCGGTGAAGGCGGTGAGGAGCAGGTCCAGCCGACGGGGCGTCCGGCCGGAGGAGGACCCGTTCCTCGCGGCCTACGTCGCCTGCACGGCCAGCGGCAGGAAGACCGGCCGGGGGCACACCGAGGCCCAGAAGATGCTCGGGTGGGCCGGGCTTAGGTTTGCTCTTGGGCTTGGCCTCTCTTGCAAGACCTCTTGTGGTGTTGCCAAGGAGAGCGTCGTCAGGCTGACTAAAAACCCCTGAAATGGATGATCATTAGATTGATTATTAATGGTGTTTTTTGTACTACTATATGATTTTTTTTTTGCCATTTTGTAGTACTGCTGATGTCCTGTGGTGCAGATCATATTCGTTAGTGGATGAGAAGTACTCCCTCCATCCCATAATGTAAGACGCTTGGGATGGAGGGAGTAGTACCAAACAAATTAGAATCCTGGACTCTGGAGTTTTAAATTCAGTCACATGTTTTTTAGAGTGCTATTAGGACCTTAATTTTTGCTAAAAGGCGAGGACCCATGAACATGTGACCAACTTCTGAACTTTGGTGACAAAAGTTGTCTACGAATGCCACAGATTATACCGAGATACACACACTCTATTTTCACACTCATGGTTGTGTAAATATGGACATCAGATTTCACTCTTGTTGGATAGAGTTATGTACTATCAATCTTAACACCCCCACCAAGAGGTGGCTTTTTGGCGTTACAACATACGTTAAATTTTGAAGAAAATGAAGTTTGGTTGCATGAGCATTGGAAGTATTATTTGTAGGAACAATTTCAACTTTTGTAAATTACATGAACATTTCATTTGACGTACTTGAATGAATGCCTTATCACACTCATATGAACGTTTTCTATATACGACGGGGCACATATTTATTAAAGTGGAATTTACATAAACATTTTTCAAAACATATAGAAGTCTTTATCCATTTATGGTTTTACTAAATAAAAAGACTATTTTCACCAGCTTCAAGAAATATGCACTAGAATTTTAGACCGGCGTCCTAAAAATATCATACTAAAGCTACAAAAATAACTAGAACGGAAATATATTTATGAAGTTATGTAAATATTTCTAACCATAGATGAAAATATTTTTCCATTCATGATTTTGAAAGGCAAAATCTAATAAAAATATTTTTTTATTTGGCTCACCGACATCCATACCTTATCGCATCTACAAAAAGAATTACTCCCTCCTATCACAAATATAAGATGTTCCATCTTTTTTCTCATTCGGTTGCGTGTTTGTTCACTCATTTCAGCCTGTATGTAATTCATATTAAAATATCCAAAATATCCTATATTTATGAACGGAGGGAGTATGATATTGTAGTTGGATCGTTAAGTTGTAGACTTAGAAGCATGAAAAGGTCAGAAAACATACCGAACCACACAAAGTAAAACATTTAAGGGGCGGGCCTAATACACCAAGAGGGTGCACGGTCCTTCGTTCAGTCATACAAAAAAATGTTGCAAGATCTATATACCCGGGACAGCTATATCTCGCTTAATGCAAGACTAGCTCTGGTCTCGCCTGAAGCACTTCCCTGGGTGTACAGTACTGGGCCCGCATGTGATCAGTGTTTTTTTGCTCCGCAGTAGCTCGGTCGGGGGTTCGTTGCGGGGCACCTATACCTTGCTTGACACAACTTCGATGGTAGGCTTGCGTGAAGCGAGTGCCATACTGGGTTAGGTCAGGCGCGCGGGAGTCCACTTCCTTGTATTTTCCTTTTTTTTACCTTTTTTCGTTTTTGATTTCTTTTCTTACATTTGTTTATGCTTCCAAATATTTTAAACATATACTATATTACAAAAATAAATTTTACCTACATTTTATAGAAATGTGAATCATACATTTGAAAAAATGTTAAATGTGTATAGGAATAGTATTCCTAATGTTTACGGGAAATGTATAATGTGTATGGAAAACAATAGACATCCAAAAATATAAGTTTTCTAAAAATGTCATTCATCTGTTTCAAAAAACATTAAACGTGTACAAAAAATGTTCCCGATGTATACCAAAAATATAAACTGTGTATTAAAAACTGAACATAAAAACATAAATTTCTAAAAATGTTGATCGTGTAACAAAAACATGTTAATCATATAATTTAAAAATGTTAAACCTCCAAAAAAAAATGTTCCTCATGTATACCAAAAATGTAAAATGTCTACGGAAAAATAGTTCTTAAATACAAATATTTGAAAATATGTTCATCATCTATTTAAAAAATGCTAAACATGTACAATTCTTTTCCTGATGCATATGAAAAATCTAGAGCATATATTTAATTTTTTGTAGATGGAAATATTTTTTTTTAATGTTGACCGTGTATAAAAAATGTAATCATACATTTAAAAAGTGTTAAACATGTACTAAAAATATTCCTCATATAGTAGGACAATGTACAATGTGTATGACAAATGTAGTCATCAAACATTAATTTGTTTAAATGTAATTATGTATTTTTACAATGATAAAATATACAAAAAATGTTTCTGATGTAAACGTAAAATGTGCAAATATGTATGAAAAATGTAGGGATGTGTTGAAGAAAACTGAAGAAACGGTAGAAGAAACAAAAGAAAACACCGCAGAAACGAAGAAAAATGGAAAACACGAAGAAAACTATGAAGACTAATGAGGAGACAAAGAAAATAGTTTAAAAAACAAACAAAAATGAAGGCAAATAAGAAAACTGATGAGAACTAAGAAAGGAAGAAAAAGAATCGAAAAGGAAAACAAAATAAAAAACAAAGAGAAAAGGAAAGCAAGACAACTGGAGAAAAAACTGTGCAAAATAATATTAAAGATAGGTGAAACATAGGAAACCCAAATAAAACAAGAAAACAAGAAAAAACCGAGACAAGTGTTAAAAAACCAAAGAAAATACAAAACAGAGCAAAAAAAACGAAGCCAAAACTGGAGAAGAAACCCACATAGAAAAAAAAGGGAAGAAAACCACGAACTAAACCCAGTGAACAAAACTCAGCCGACCCGAACGAAACACAGCGAATGAAAAAAAAAAGATGAATTGGGCCGACTTAGTAGCTATAGTGTGGAGATGAAGCTTCAGGCGAGGCAGAAGGACCACTTGCACTAAGCGGGATATAGTGCTGCTCAAAAAAAAAAAAAACTAAGCGGGATATAGCTCCCGCGGTTCCTCGCGTTTTCTCCATTTGTTTTTGTTTTCTTTGGGTTTGCACTGATTTTCTTTGGTTCTTTCACACTATTCATGGGTTTTTTATGTGACTTTTTTTTCTCGGTTTTTTGTGTGTGCTTTCTCTTTTCTTTCTTCATTTTTCTTTGTTTCTTTATTGATTTTCATCGCTTTTGTTTTCGTTTTTCCTTCTTTCCTTTCATTATTTTGCATTGGTTTTCTTCGGTTTTCATTCATTTACTTGGTTCTCTTTTGTTTCCTTTTTTAGGTTTTTGTTGGATTTTTATTTTTACTTTATTTTTTAGTTTTATTGATTTGTATCGTTTTCTGTTTGACACATGTCAACTTTTGTCAGTCCATTTTTCATATACAATAGAACTAATTCTTATAGACATATTTAACATTTTTTTAAATACATGATTAATATTCTTAAGTAGAAATCTTATATATTTTGATATCTACTTTTTGTATATTTTTCCGTACACATTGTACATTTTTTTATGAATCTTATATATTTGTTTACTACACGTTTAACATTTTGAAGTAGAAGTTTAACATGTTTTGAATACATAGTGAACATTTTTCAAGACATGTTCTATATCTTATACATTTATTTAATGTACGATGTACATTTTTTGTATACAGTAAGAATATTTTTATATAGGATCAACATTTTTCGTACACATTGTATATATTACTATATTTTTTTGTATATATGATAAGCATTTTTTTATACACATTTAACATTTTTAAATGTTTGACTAATATTTTTCAAACATGTAATTAATATTTTGTAAATGCATAATTATATTTTTTAAATACATCATCAACTTTTCTTATAAGCTTTGTATAATTTTTTTATATACATTTTTCGTATACATTATAAACGGGGAGAGAGAGAGACGCAGGGAGGAACTGGAAGGACGTATGCGATGGGCCAGCGACCACGTCATGATTTAGATACGGCAAGATCACCACCCACACACATGACAACCTAGAGCAGGTTGTTTGTATCTGGTTATGTCAAGGGAAGTTCGATCGTTAGGCGAGATTAATTATACCAGGTTGCAGCCACGCAGTACGCACACCCACTCCTGCTCGCTGAAGCTTCCTCCTTCTTCTTCTCTCAAGAAGACGCCAGAGTAGTAAATCCAGAGGTTAACAGATGCGCCAAACAAGACAGGGTCGATCTAGCCATGTGAGGACGGACGAGGAGAAAGGGGCAAAATAAGCATGAGACACGCGATGGTCGCCAGACATGCTTAGCAAGTTATTGTAGTACTACGCGGCAGCTGCAGCACGTAGGGAGCATTAATCAACCCCAGTTTTGTTTTGTTTTATTTAGACTACCCACAGTTGGAGTAACATAGATGATAACATCACATATCTATAGGCAAAACAGATGATGTGGCGAATAATTAATGAGAAAAAAGGGACATATGGTAACATAGCTAGTTACTGTAACATCACACATACCAAGAAAAGATGAGTCTACAACCTAATAAATGAAGTGTTTCATTACACCACATATATGTTACTCCTCACTATAGAGGTAGTAAAATAGACTAGTAACATATGCATGTTACTGGTCTAAGTTACTACCATTGTGACTAGTCTTATAGCGCAGCGCTCGGTGCTTTGTCGCTCTTGTGTCCGTCTGCATGCACGTGTAGAAAGAAGGGAAGGAGTGGCCGGGCCGGCCGGAGCGCACGGCACGGCCACGACAAATGGGGGGCTGCGACAGGGCATCCAAGGCTGGGGCTGAGTGCGAGCACACTGCCGCTGCCGGAAGGGAAAGGACTCCAGTACTGCTCTACAGTCTACACTGCCTGCGGTCCAGCTGTGCATTCGTTCGCATCTGTGGACGACGCCCCAAGCTGCCATGCCAGATCGATCGATATCTCGCCGCAGATGGCAGGTAGTGGTTGTGGTTCTAGTCTAATTGCTCAGCACTTAGACTTGGACAACGAGCGAATTGCATTGCAAGCAAAGAACCGAAGGCAGCGAGGCCAGATTAAGACCCACGTCATGAACACTGTTGTACCTCGACCTCCATCTACCATCACCACGGTGCTACTCTGAGAGCAACTCCAACGCGGCGACCCATTTCGTCTGCCCGCGTTCGTTTGGGTCGCTGCGGACACATACGTTGGCCCAACGCGCCGATACATTTCCAAATCGCGTCTGTTTCACGTCCGCGCGGAGAATACGACTTTGCTTCGCCGACGCCCACCGCCACGAGGGCTGCCGCCGCCTCCCGCACGGCGGGCACCCCGTGCCATGTTCTTGTCGGACCGGGCCCATGGTGCGTCCCAATGCTCGGCGCGCCAGCGGAGGGGTTGCGCGTCCGCCACCGCGTTCGGACGCCAGACGGACCGCACCGCCTCCGGTGAGGCAGCGGCGGTACACCTAGCGCCGGATACATGCGCCATTTGGGCGGACACAATGAATTCCCAATGAAAGGAGTCCGAGCGCTGTCGGGCACGGCGGAGCGCAATCCGGACGGCCATCTCCTCCTCCGGGCCGCGCGGGATGAGCTCGAGGTGGATGGATCTAGAGGTGAAGGACTCAGATCCGCTGCCCGCCATGCCGAAGACCGTCGGAGATGAGCTTGGGTAGCAGAGGGGAGTGGAGTGAAGTGCCTAGGGTTTGGTCCGGCGAGCGGATGGGGAGGAATATATGTTGGGTCGGGTGGGCTGCTAGGCGCCAGGTCCGACATGGCGGGCGTACCCAGGCGCGGCCGAGAGCCCCATCTCCGCCCCATATTTGGGCTGGATACGAGGGGTGCCGGTCAGGCCGGGTGTTTGAGACCCCCGCTGGGTCGAAATTTCGTGACCAGCAAGGAGTGCAACGACAATGCGGGCGAGGCGTTGTTCGGCGACACCGACGAGGAGGACATCGCCGAGACTGCGCCCCGACGCCACGACCACGAAGAAGGCGGCACGTCCGCGGGTGCCGCCGGCAGCGAGGAAGAGTAGCGCACGGTAGGTCGCCGCCGCTCATGTCCCGGGAAGGCCATCACTCATCCCCTCTCTTCGACGCTAAGCTTGGTGAGTTGAGCATCTTTGGTCGATTAATCGCTTGGCGGCGACGTCGAGGCGGACAGCTTCAGGTCCCGGGGCTCTAGAGGCGGAGATCGCGGAGGCGGAGATCGCGGAGGCGGAGCTGGAGAGCGCCGAGGCGGAACTGGAGACGGTGAAGCTTTGGTTCTCGGGGCTGATGGCCGAAGACGAGGACCGGACGCCGGCGAACATTTAGATTATGTATTAATTATACTCCAGAGCCCGCCTAGGACCGCTCTGATGTATTTGTAATGAAATTTGTGATGTTTATATGAAATCAGAACTTGTTCGAATGAATTTCGTCCAGTTGGTTTAAGTTGTTGTGAAACTGTATGCGGCAAGCGTTGGATGGCTGCCTCCCGTATCCGTGTCCGCGGACTGGTCCCATATCCGCAGACGGATGCGAGAGGTTTTTACAGTTGCCGTTTGAGACGCACTTAGGGAGCAATTAAACTTGGAGAAAGAACAAATTGCAAGCATGGAGGCTGCGTGCAACCCCTTGCACCGCGAAACATTGAGAGTACTAGAAGTGATGGCAGCGAGGCCAAATTAAGGCCGCGCCATGAACAGTGTTCTTCTTCGAGCTACACGTATCACCACAGGGACTGCTACTACTAGCTACTAGCTTGGTGCGGCTGATCTGTGTGCACAATCACCCAGATTGGCAGAATCGCCGCCGCAAACTACACTAGCTGGCACAACGGCACTCAGACCTATGCCGCCCAGCAGGCTTGACCCGAGACCGGCTGGACCGGAATACCCGCGTGTGTGTCGCTCGCGCGCTGGGTCGCACCTCGCACGTACGCTTCGACCCCAAATGCTTTGTGGGCAGACGTGGACATCGGCTGTACCAGTCTATCGACGGCCTAATTACGCACTCCTCGGCAACAGCAGCTGCAGGTGGCCACTGCTGGAGCACATGACGGCGGACGCTGTTGTATAGTGCAATTAGAGCGACTCCAACGCGGCGACCCAAACGGACGCGCGCTTTGTCCGTTTTTCGTCCGTTTGGGTCAGCCAGGCGGACGTGTGCGTCCGTTTTTCCATATGGGTCGGCTTGACCGTCCAACGGGAAGCGGACCCAAATTTGCGCGTGAATAAAAAAACAAAAATAAATACACATGACACAGAAAACAAACTTTAATTAAACATTCAGAAAAAAGTTGACGCCTGCTCGCAGCCCTGGACGTCGGCCTTGTCCTTGCCCTTGCCGTCGTCATCGCCCCCGGTGAGGTCGATGAAGACGGGAGGCGGGCCGGCCCAACCGAAGGCAGCTTGATAGGCCGCCAGGGCTGTCTCCTCCTGCGTCTGCTGCGGCTGAGGCAATGCGGCGACGCGGGCGCGTTCCTCCTTCTCCTCCTGCTCCCTCTGCATGAGCTGCTCCGCGTCTGCGCGCTCCTCCGCCAGCCGGCGCTGCCGCCAATGCTGGAGGTACATGGCCTCCTGCTCTGGCGTGGCACCAAGCCAAATTGGGCCGCGTTGACGAACTCCTGCACCTGGCCGGTTCAGACGTACCTCTTGACCTGCTCGGGCGCAGGCGTCGTCAGGGTTAGCGGTGGCGGAGACAGTGGCAACACGCAGTCACCTGCTGCGGAGAGGGCCATGGCCTCCGCCATCTCCGCCTCTTACGCGGACTCCTCAGCAGCTGCCGCTTCGGCCTTCCGCGTCTCCAACTCGATGGATTCGGCGAAGGCCACCGCCAGCGCCTCCTGGTAGGCCGCCTCGGCTTCCTCCTCTCTGGCCTGATGACGGGGGGAGGCAGGGGGTAGGCGCGGTGGCTCTGCACGCCCAGCCGTCATTGCTCCTCGTGTTCGAGGGCAAACCAGGCCTCCCAGTTGGGAGAGTCCGCGACGTACTCGGGCATGCCCAGTTGCTCCGGCGTGAGCTGCATCGGCGCCTGCGCACCTCCTCGTCGTGAGCCCGCTGTGTCCGCGGCACCGCCGGCACCGGGATCCGATCTGGATCAAGGTGCCAGTGGTGTGGCAGCGTGACATCCGGGTAGGGCAGCGGCTGCCTGAACTCCCAGTGCCACCACGCTTGGTGCACCGGGATGGTGCAGGCGCTGCCGACCTGGGCGGGCACGCGCCGGCGGCAGAGGAGGAGGGCGAGGGGAACACGAGAAGACGAGGCTCGGGGGTGCCTTTGCCATTGCCTTTGCTCCTGCCGAAGAGCCCCATGGCTAGGGTTTGGCTTGTCGCCGGCGAGGAAGCACGAAGGGGATGGTGGGGGGCCAGATGTGGACGGAAGTGGATGAGGTCGGCTCCCCGCACGCGTGGGTTAAAAAAGGACGCTTCCACTGGCTGGCTAGTAGGCCCGGTGTCGGTGGTCGTCATAAATTAGACAGCGGGCGGTAGTTGGGCGACCGACAAGTGGGGACGCGACGGACACCGAGGGGACGCGCGGCGCGTCCGCTTCGTGTCCGCGCCGACGCATTTGCGGCCCAAATTTGGGCCGGAAATGGGTCCGCTCGGACGCGAAGCGGATGCGTTTTGGGTTTGGGTCGGCGCTTTGGGCCTCCGCTTTTGTCCGCGCCGACCCAAACGGACGCAGGCGGACGATTTGGGTCGCCGTGTTGGAGTTGCTCTTAGAGCATCTACAGTCGCATATGATAAATATGGCCCCTCAACCGCATACGGACTTCTTAAATTAGCACAACTGCATCCGGACATCTCATACTAGATTTTCAAATCCGTACAAAAGTATGCAAACGATAAAAACTACGTAATACGTAGATGATCTAGCCACTCCTCGTCGAAGATGTCGACTATCTCCGTGCCTGGTTCCGGCAGCATGGGCGGCAGCTGCACCTACGGCTGCTCCTCTATCTTCGCGTGGAGTTCGCCGAAGAGCGCGTCGATCGCCGCCTGCTCCTGCCGAAGGAACTGCCGGTTGGCCTCCACATAGGCCTCATCCTGCATGGACTACACGATGGCCCGCTGCTCCGCCATCTTCGCGGCTTGGGCGACGGCGAACTCCGCCTCCGCCATGTTGAACCCCGGAGCAGCCTGCTCCGCCACGTCCTCCTTCGGATCAGCCACCTAACAGCAGCTGCTCTCCCTCCTCCTCCGTCTCCGGCGAGTCCGGAGGCAGCCCGTCAGCGATGTGGGCAGCGTGCCTTGCCTGGATCTCCGCGATCTACCTCCGCGATCTGCCTCCGCGCTCCGGCGTAAGCATAGCGTACGTGGTGATCTTCCGCCGGACCATGGCGATGCCGGAGAGCGTGGGAGAGCGGGGGAAAGGAGGCGGACGGGCTCGGGTGACGATGCAGAGAGGGAGGAGGTGGATGGACGAGGGTTGGGGGACGTCGGCAGGCTTAAATAGCTGAATTTGGCCTCGGACGGCGAGCGAGAGCGGCGCCATGAGGTGTTCACACCGGACGCCCCCTTATCCGCTCCATATTTGAGCTGGATATGTTTGGTGTCTGTCAGCTCAGGCGTTTGAGGCCGTTTGAGGGGTCGAAATTTCGTGACCGGTCAGTGATCGAACGGCCGTCCCAAACGTATGAGACGGGTTTGCGACGCCCGGGTGTAATGCTCCGCAAAACCGCAGGTTTGGAGACATATGGATGCATTCCGTATGAAACAGAAACAAAATGAAACGAAGATGTTGAACCATGCATGAACTGATGCCCTTTTCTTTTCTTTCATTTTCTTCTTGGAGAACAGTCTCTTTTTTTTAGGATTCTTGGAGAACAGTAAGGGAGGATCGATCTACCACACAAACAAACACAGCAACGTCGGCCCAGTTTGGCACGTTGGTGCAGTGATGGTACGGCACGTGAGACAGTGAGAGAGAGAGAGAGAGAGAGAACGGAACAGTGGACGGCTGGCTCCATCGATCGACTGCATGATTATGCTTATGATTGTGCCGTGGCCGGCCGTGGAGGGGACGGGTGGAGACGTACGTTACTGTGCGCACCAACGTACCGCATCCACAGCGGTTGCAGCTTGGGTCGGGTGGGGCATCGCCATCAGCTATCTATCGGAGTGCGGGCAACCGTGCAACCTGCCATCACCGCCGCGCCATTAATGGCGCACATGGAGTGACGCCGCGCCACCTCTGGCGCTGGCGCTGGCGCTGGAGCCCGGACCGTGACCTCGCTCACTCACTCGGGCGGCCGTGCCTGCCGAGGCCGGAGTCCGCCCGAAAAGCAACCGCTTCTTCGGCTCGCTCCTCGCCGGGACCGTACGGGGCGCAGCAACCATCGCCATGAATGCCGCTGCGTAAAGTTTTACCGGTCCATGTGTCCTTGCAAACATCACCGTGCTGAAATCTTATCGTCCGTTCGTGGCATGCAGCCGCTGATTTTAGTGGTAGTACATCAACCGTGAACTTTTTTTTTTTGAGGGGAACATCAACCGTGAACTGTATATCGTGCTGAGTTTCAACCAAGCAGATCAACTGTACTTTGTTTCTTTCTTCAACCTGTACGTGCCGACTCAGTGATCCCTCGAACCGTACGTCGCACGATCGACCTGCCGAGCCAGCTGCCTCGTTTTCTTTTAACACAATACTGACGCAAACGCTGATGCATATACGCACATAAACTAATAACGAGATGTCTTGTTTGGTTAAATAGCTAAGCATATTATAAATATCAGAGAAATGCTAGGGTGCATGTGACTGAAAAAACTGAAATTTTAGAGCTTATATTCATTTCATTGTGCTTCAGAGAAGACAAGTTGACGAGGAGGAGGATAGCACCACATCACGCTAGTAAATATTTCCGCGGCGCGCCCACGCTCGCCC
This sequence comes from Thinopyrum obtusiflorum, assembly GCA_036873465.1. NCBI lineage: Eukaryota > Viridiplantae > Streptophyta > Magnoliopsida > Poales > Poaceae > Thinopyrum > Thinopyrum obtusiflorum. The sequence goes on from JAAAWM010011684.1 coordinate 58,550, forward strand.
GCATGTGTGCGTGTTGATGGCGAGACGTTCATTAAATGGGCTTTGTCCCCTTCTAACCGCCGTTTTGATTTGCTGCGATTTCAGGTACTGGTACAGCTGCCGGACCCTCCACACGATCCAACCAAAGACAGGATGATCATCTACTAAAATACATAGTTTTCCGTATGTACAAAGCTTTTTCATTGATAGAAAAATAAATAAGTACAAGCGGAGATACATCACATGCACGAAGGAAAGATGGCGTGAACACGATGCTGAGACCACGGGTGCTTGGCCCGAACAAGCAAACGACACAGGTAAACCAACGTGAACTCTAACAACCACAAGTCCAGCACCGGGGACGCCGCGAGCACACAAGACGACGCCCTGGGAAAGGAAAATGGCGTCGTGGCGCCATCGTCGTCCGATCCGAAGGATCAGACCTAGGGTTTTCCCTGGTGCTCGAAGAGGGGCGCAGAGAGAGACCATGACAACATCTCCAAGGAGGGGATGCCAGTGTCGTCGCTGCCAGCACCAGCAAGCCAAGCAGGGTCCCTGGGCTATGTCTGAGCAAAAGGGAAGCCGCGTCGGACGTGACGAGGGGCGGGGTAACGAAGTGGCTGGGGTTGCGAATGGGCCGATGCAAGGGACCTGATGGCGTCCGACGACACCGATAAGCCAGGAACTGGAGGAGACGCAGATCCGGGCCGCTAGGGCCGAGGGTGTCAGGATACTGGCCAGCCATAGAGGCCGGAGGAGACACAGCCTCCAGAGCGCCGGGGTCAGCGTCGTGCTGGAAGAGACAACTACAACCCAAAGACATTGAAAAAAAGCAGGCCGAGTGCCGCCGGGTCCGGAGCTACACCGGGAAGGGATCCACTGCAAGGGCACGAGCGCCCGCAGAACGCCGCCAGGCGCACCGCAAGGGGCAACCATCGATGGGGAGGCACCATCGGAAGCACACCAAAAAACCATCGTCTTGAAGTCATGGCCGCATATCGGAGGAAATGAGTGTCGCTACGACGCCACAATGGCTTCCCGAGACTAGCAAAGGAGCACACCACCTCAACCCGGGGGACGGGCGGGCCCGCAAGAAGCCGCTGCCAGACGAAACGCCCCACCGCCACCATACTGGGAGTCGGCGCGGGCTTCACCGGCCGCTCCTCCGATGGCGGCGAGGTGGTGGGTGGCTGGGAGGGGGATGCGGTGGTGGGCTACAGTTCCCCCGCCGCCACCACAGAGGGGGTGCAGGGACGCCGGGTAGCGAAAGCCAGGCTATAAATATATATGAATTTCAGTTCTATTTGTTTGTAAGTCGGGACTGGCTAGTAGTATTGCATTTTTTTTGCCCTGCCATGCCGTGACCTGATGGATGAGAGCCAAGGCTTAGCCTTTCTTGATTTCCTTTCCCCAAAGGAGAACCATCTCACTAACAACCTGTTCAAACTTTCATTGAGTGGTAGCAGTACTACTACTACTGCCACTTCTTTTTGTTGATGATAAAAGTATAACAGTACTAGCCAGTCTACTGTCCCTGTTAGCAGCACTACCGTCCTTAACCTACCAATTAACTAATCAACTGCTACTAACATAGCATGGTGTGATTCAAAGAAGGTACCACTTCTGTTCAAAAAAAAAAAAGAAGGTACCACTCTACTGCCTCTTTGACCCTCCCTAACCAAGCAAGATGCAAGCACATGATCTGAAAGTGCATCCTAAACTAATCAACTTTGTCCTTTTACCAGCTGCACAGGGTCTTGCCTTTGCCTTTGCCAAGCTAAAAAAAATGAATTTCAGTTCTATTTGTTTGTAAGCTGGGACAAGGTTCACTATGTTTATAGTATTGCATTTTTTTCTGTCCTTGCCCTGACCTAATGGTGAGAGCCAAGGCTTAGCCTTTCTTGATTTCCTTTCACCAAAGGAGAACCATCTCACTAACAACCTGTTCGAACTTTCATTGAGTGGTAGCAGTACTACTACCACTGCCACTTCTTTTTGATGATGATAAAAGTATAACAGTACTAGCCAGTCTATTGTCCCTGTTAGCAGCACTACCGTCCTTAACCTACCAATTAACTAATCAACTGCCACTACCACCACATACTAGTAGCACCACTCTACTGCCACTTTGACCCCCCTAACCAAGCAAGATGCAAGCACATGATCAGAAAGTGCACCCTAAACTAATCAGCCTTGGCCTTTTACCAGCCGCACAGGGCCTCGTTGCTTTGCCTTTGCTCCATCTGGAACCACACCCCACCCCTGCTCAGAATCCAAATGTGGATTGTGGTGCCGATTGATTGATTAAAATTTTCTGCACCACGGACGAACTGAATTGAATCCCAACAATGATGCCATCCCTTTTCTTCATTTGGCCACGCAGCTTTGATCTTGTGGCCTCCGGGCCACAGATTTGTCCACTCGATTTCAATGGTTTTGTCTGCTGGCCAATTTAGAACGGGAGCCAAGTGCCCCACTCTGGCAATGTGGCCATGCTCCAACCAAAACTATAGGTTGCAGCTTGGAAGCAAGCACAGAGTGTTTTGCATGAATACTTACAAGCCTACGCATTGATTTGTTAGTGTTGTTAGCTGCTGCTGGTGAGGTTGTTATCAACAAAGAAGAGAGCTTGCCCTTTCACCACTCACTGTATGTGTAGGGTATCCTATGTGTAGGGCTCGGTAGATTGTGACGGTTTGACCGCTTTTCCGTTAATTAATTGGACAATTCTCTTCTACTTGATTAATAGATGAGAAAAATCTTTTGCCTCTGTCTACAAAACCAATTGCACTACTTGGAGTACCTCTTCTTTTTGCAGAATAAACAACATGGAACCCAGCCAGCCAGCCCCAAGGAACATAGCAGACCAAGACTTTGGAGCCGGGGAACAAAATGATCTTCACATCAAGCCTCACATTACACAGATCCTCTGCTACTAGCACTAGTAAATTTTTTAACCACCACCACAAAGACCTCTCTTTCTCTGTCTACCACTAGCACTACTTACACAGATCCTCTGCCACTAGCACTACTTACACAGATCCGCTGGAGCCCCCTCCATTGCTGCCCGGACTCTGACAGGTCCAGCTCCACCATCCCGGGGATCTTGTAGATGTCCCCTGCGATCCGCTCCCACGACGAGATCTGCTCCAAGATGGACTTGCCGGCCGTCTCTTCGTCCTCTTCCTCCGTCGTGTCCATCGCGCGCGCCTTGTCGTCGTGGACGTTGTAGGTGAAGCACGGCGAGGTGGGGCCATGGAAATCTGAGGATAGAGGTGAGGCTGAGCTCCCGGAGGTTGATGGCTTCTCGTCCTCCTCCCCTGTTGTTCAAAGAACAGAGCAAAACAAGAAAGATAAATCAGCCTACTGAGGTTCTAACTTTGAAGTGACTGATGATGGACGAAACCGAGTCCATGGCGTGATCAATTGAGACCGGAGAGCTTACAGCGGGGATGCACCGGAGAGTCCTCGTCGGAGTGCAGCTCCAAGACGGAGACCGGGCTGAGCTGCCGCGACGAGTCGATCTCCATGTCCGTCTTCCACCTTGCTCCCTGCCGCTCGTACCCGTCGCCGTCGTCGTCGTCAAACTCCATGGCACGGGCATCGCATTCACCGCTGTAGCCGGCGGATCGCCGCAGCCGGCGGAACTCGCGGTCGCTGACGCCGCCGAAGCACCCTCCGCCAAGACTTCCCCAGCGGAACGCGCTCCTCACGGCCTTGCCGCACAGCACCTTGCTCAGTGCGGACCTCAGGCCGACAATGCCGCCGCTCCTCTTCTTTAAGCCGTGGTTGCAGAGCCTGAGCAGCCGCTGGCACGCGGCCACAGGGCAGCAAGCCCCTCCTCCTCCTCCGCCGCCGCCGCTGCCTCGGCCGCGCCGCGGCCTCCGAATCTTGGCGGCCTCGACGAGGAACGGCTCCTGCTGCTCCTGGAGCAGCTCCGACAGCCTCCTCCCGGCGGCCATTGCCGCTCCTGGTAAGCTCCCGCCCCTTGCTGGAGCACACAAACGCCGACAAACCGGGGCTCACTGCACTGACTAAGAACACGAGGAGGTGGCGGCGCTGCCGGTCCGCTCAGTGCATTGCGAGGGGATGGCTGCGACCATTGAAGCGGAGACGGAGGCGGTGATTGGGGATGGGAGAGGGTCAGTGCGTGGGTTCTCTTGTACGCATGTGTGGGAGGTGAAGCCAAGATGGAGTGGAAGGGAGGGAAGGGATCATAGTATTCTCATATGCTGGGCTGGGGATGGAGAAGGAGGTGTCGACTCTGTGCTGTGTCGTGCAGTGTGTCTGCTCTGCTCGATCGGGGTCCCCGGGGCACGGTTGTTGGGTAGTGGAAAGGAGTGAGGGTGTGGGTGGTGGTCATGCGGCGGTCCGAGGCGGCCATGGAGGGAGAAGGAAAAGAGTGAGAGGAGGCGAGAGTTAGGGCAAGTCCAGCGCAAACCACAAACCAGATCACCAAATCACCCGTAAGGGCATCTCCAACACCGATCCTTAAACCACCCGCATCCGTCCAGATCACAGAAGCTCCAACACGATCCTATATCGGTTCGTAACTCTGTCCGGACCGTAATTTTTTCGCAAACCGGAACCAAATGTGAGGGGTTTTACGAGAGTCCAGACACGCGAAACGTTGCTCTCTGACCCCCCTCCCCCTGCCCACCCAAAAGGAAGGTGGAGCCCACAGTTTTGTAGTAATCCGCACTGTTTCCGCGTCAACATCCCCCACTCTCTTCTTCCATCCCCCGCCGCTCTCCGTTCAATTCTCGCTCTTTTCTCCCACCCTCTCCTTCCTTCCATCGCCGACACATGGAACCGTCGATGGAGGTGCCGGAGGATCCGAGCATCACGCTTGCCCGGAAGATCAGCTCGGCTACGCGGCAAACTCGCCACGTCAAAGCGAAGGCCGCAAAGGAGAAGCTCAAGAAGCGGTTGGCCGCCGGTGGGCCTGGTGATGGCGTTGGGCGAGGTGGTCGTGGCGGACGTCGCCAAACGGTCGTGTCCACAGTACAGACGGCGCCGTGGCCGGAGCATTACAAGCCTCCGCACTACTAGGCCGCCAAGCAGCTCGGAACCCCCACCGGTAAGGTGCCTTACATCGTCGACGTAAATGCGGCGCCGCTCTTCTCCGAGTATTCTTCGCCGCAGCTCGTCCCGGCGCGGACGGCGGGCGGGGAGACTGCGTACGACGACACGGACAGGGAGATGCTTGACATCATCCACGACCGAGGCGATGGAGGAGGAAGATGTGGCTATGAGGACAGGCATGTGGAAAACTCAGATGCCACCCAGTCCGGCAACTACCAGCAACAACAGTCCTGCACCCAGATGGGCACGCAACAGTTCTACACCCAGACTGGTGTGGGCACACAACAACAACATCATTGGGCTGCCGGACAGCAGTAGCCAAAGGAGGAGGAGAAGGGGAGGACGGCGAGGACGATGATCCGGATGATACAATCGACGATCCGAAGAAGGGTAGAGGAGAAATCTTCAACATGCAGGAGGACAAGCTGTTGTGCGATGCATGGTTACTAGCCTCGATCCGATCCATGGCACAGAGCAAAAGGGCACAACATTTTGGAACAACATTCACACTTAGTTACACGAACACAATCATTTCGCCCCCTACTCCAACGCGGTCATCAACAACCATGAATCGAAGTCCCTCAACCATTGATGGTATACCAGCCAAGATGCCGTGTCCAAGTATTGCAGACACTTGAAGCATCTCATCGCACAGTGGCCTAGCGGTGTAGAGATCACCGAGCAAGTAAGTTGATCACTAGCCGACATGCATTGTTTTGTTGCTCACTAGCCGTATATGCTTAGTTTTGTTGATCACTAGTCGGACATGCATTGTTTTGTTGATCACTAGCCGTATATGCTTAGTTTTCTTGATCACTAGCCGGACATGCATTCTTTTGTTGCTCACTTGCCGGATATGCATAGTTTTGTTGATCACTAGCCTGACATGCACTGTTTTGTTGCCCACTTGCCAGATATGCATAGTTTTGTTGATCACTAGTCGGATATGCATAGTTTTGCAGCCTTCTCGTGCTTGTTTGGTGTACAAGAAGTTGGAGAAGAAAAACTTCACCGTCATGAATTGTTGGTTGAAGTTGAATGGGCAACCGAAGTGGAAACTTTTCATAGCCAGGACCGCTGCCTAAGCCAACGAGGAAGAAACTGGTGACCCTACCGACCCAACCCAAGAACCGCCGAAGAAGGTTAGAAGATTTTTAAGGGGGGAGAAGTGGGAGGAGGATAGGGCGACGCGAGAAGGTGCGGTGGCCAAGATGACGGAGAGGTTCGAAGACATCTTGTCGAAGGAGGCATGCGTGAAGCGCTCGGACCTCAAGGAGGAGAAAAAGGTGGAGACGTTCAAATTGTTGACGGAGGCGACGAAAAAGAAGGTCAAACTCGAAGAGAGGAGGACCGTGATCGAAGAGAGGAATGTCGTGCTCGAGGAAGAGAAGGTGAAGATCGCCGCCAATGCGGAGGACGCCAAGATGTTGACCTTGAATGTGGACTCTTTGGATGCCGACGCAAGAATGATTGTGCAATCTATCCGCTACCAGATGTTGCAGTGACAGAAAGATCGGTTGTTGGTGGCGGATAATGAGGACGCGGCAGAGGCGGATGCAGAGGTTGTCTACGCGACGGCGACGACACCTTGACCTGGAATTGCCGGTCTGGTAGGGTAGAAATTTGACTGCCGGACTGATGTTTTTTTGGATCCAGGCTTGTAAAAACTGTACTTGCCTCTTTTTGGTTGTGATCGGGCATTCGATCCGGCGTGTTGTGTGGATCGGACTAAATTTGAATTTGAATTTGAATTTTCCATTTACTAGCGGACATATACAGAACAGCGTTGGATGGCGGTCTCCCGCATCCGTATCCGCAGACTGCCCCCCCTGTCCGCGGACGGATGTGGGAAGAAATTTATGGGTCGCCGTTGGCGATGACCTAAACGTCCACACTGGATCGAACGGTGTGGATATTTTTTGTCATCCAACAATGGTTACGAAATTATTCAGATTGGCCATGGAGGGAGTACGAACATCCATCACGTCAAACTTTGACACTCCCAGCCACCCAAAAATCACACCCAGAGCCCTTTCCCCTGCCCAACCATGCATCTCCCCCTCGTGGCCGTTGCCCAGGCCTTGTCGGACCAATGTTGCTCCACCCGGTGCATTACCGCCTTGGAAAATGTCGTCGTTCCACCCCGGATCTGGCCGCAACCTGGGTATCCACCACTGCATGCCGATGTCGCCCATGGCGAACACCATGTGCGGCAATTGTTCGGTAAAATGACATTGCCAACAAAATGTTTTCGTTGTTTACTTTGAAGAAAACACAATGGATTCAGACGAGGTGTACTTCCACAACAAGTTCTTGGAGTTGTCTTCGTCACATGAGAAGGAGGAATATGAGGATGGAACAACGATGATCTTCCAGACGCGGTGCATGTGAAGGAGCATGTTCTCAACTACACAGGGTTAATAAATGGGCATCGAGTGTTGAATCAGAATAGTGCACATGGGGTATCTGATGTTGGTCGACGACTACTTTGCCCCCGGTGTGCTATTCGAGCCCTATTTCAACTCTCATTTTCGGATGCGGCGACAACTGTTCGATCGGAACTACCATGGTGTTCAGGTTTACGATAACTACTTCATCCTGAAAGAAAGGTACAATTGGAACCATTGAGTTCTATCATTACCATAAGTGCACGACTGCAATGAGGCTCATGCCAACTGGAGAAGCATGAGGGTTTTTAGGTTGCTCGGATCCATAGATTGCATGCACCGGAAACATAATTATTGTACATATGCGCAACACAGGCGCTCCAAGGCAATTGCAAAATTAAAGCTCACTATCATTCTTTAAGCAGTTGCATCACATGACCTTCGGATTTGACACTCTTTCTTTGGCATGCATATGTCTCAAGATGACATCAACGTGGTGCAATTGTCTCTATTGTTTCCAATGTTGTGTGCAGGTGATGCTCGTGAGTGCAACTATAGCATCAATATGGTCATGACTACAACATGGGATACTATATTTGTCATGACATCTATCCTCCGTGGGCAACTTTCGTCAAGACCATCTCCGAACCAAGGGGTAACAAAAACGTCATCCACAAAGACAAAGAACTTGTAGAAAGAATGTGGAGAGGATATTTGCAGTGCTCGAAGCCATTTTTGTAGTTGTTCATGGACTTGCTAAACTATAGGATCTGGAGACATTGTGGAAAGTGATGACAACTTTGTCTGATCATGCACAACATGTTTGTGAAGGATGAGGGTGCGAAAGTTTGCCATGGTCTAGATTTTCAAAACGTGGGTGATCATATCCAGCTTCAAAAGTAGGATCCGGCAACATTTGAGAATTTTCTCCAAATGCATCATCAGATTCGCAATCGAGAAACTCATGAGCAGTTCCAGATGATGGAAATATGCCCTAGAGGCAATAATAAAGTTGTTATTATTATATTTCCTTATTCATGATAAAGGTTTATTATTCATGCTAGAATTGTATTGATCGGAAACTTAAATACATGTGTGGATACATAAACAAATACCGTGTCCCTAGTAAGCCTCTACTAGACTAGCTCGTTGATCAAAGATGGTTAAGCTTTCCTGACCATAGACATGTGTTGTCACTTGATAACGGGATCACATCATTAGGAGAATGATGTGATGGACAAGACCCATCCGTTAGCTTAGCATATGATCGTTCAGTTTATTGCTATTGTTTTCTTAATGTCAAATACATATTCCTTCGACTATGAGATCATGCAACTCCCGGATACTGAAGGAATACCTTATGTGCTATCAAACATCACAACGTAACTGGGTGATCATAAAGATGCTCTACAGGTATCTCCGAAGGTGTCTGTTGAGTTGGCATGGATCGAGATTAGGATTTGTCACTCCGTGTATCGGAGAGGTATCTCTGGGCCCTCTCGGTAATACACATCATAGGAAGCTTGCAAGCAAAGTGACTAAGGAGTTAGTTATGAGATGATGTATTACGGAATGAGTAAAGAGACTTGCCTGTAACGTGATTGAACTAGGTATGAAGACACCGACGATCGAATCTCGGGCAAGTAACATACCGACAGACAAAGGGAATTACGTATGTTGTCATAATGTTCGACCGATAAAGATCTTCGTAGAATATGTAGGAACCAATATGGGCATCTAGGTTCCGCTATTGGTTATTGACCAGAGAGGCATCTCGGTCATGTCTACATCATTCTCGAACCCGTAGGATCCTCACGCTTAACGTTCGTTGACGATATAGTATTATATGAGTTATGTGATTTGGTGACCGAATGTTGTTCGGAGTCCGGATGAGATCACGGACATGACGAGGAGCTTCGGAGTGGTCCAGAGGTAAAGATTGATATATAGGACAATGCTATTTGGTCACCGGAAAGATTTCAGAGTGTATCGGGTAGTCATCGGATCACCAGAAGGGGTTCCGGGAAGCCCCGTGAGGTTAATGGGCCTTATGGGCCAAGAGGGGGGGACACACCAGCCCACAAGGGGCTGGCGCGCCCCTTCCCTTGGCCGCCGGCCCTAGGGATGGAAAAGGGGGAGGGCTAGCCCCTCTTTCCTTCCCTCCACCTAAGAGGAAGGAAGGGGGGTGCCACCTCCTCCTGCCTTCCCCCCGCAGGCATACAAGAAAAGGGGGGGGGGGGGGGCCCCCCCCCCCCCCCCCCCCCCCCCCCCCCCCCCCCCCCCCCCCCCCCCCCCCCCCACATATATATATATATATATATGAGGGAGGGGCGCCACATAAGCCCACGTCAATCTCTTAGCCGTGTGCAGCGCCCCTCTCCACAGTTTAGTCCAACGTCTAGTTTTCCGCAGTGCATGGCGAAGCCCTGCGGGAATGAGTTCACCATCACCGTCACCACGCCGTCAAACAGATCAATCTTGTTAGGAGGTACTGCCCAAGGAAAAGAAAAGGTCGTGCTACCGGAGCTCATCTACTACTTCGCCCATCTTGCTGGATCAAGAAGGTGAGGACGTCATCGAGCTGAACGTGTGCTGAACGCAGAGGTGCCGTACGTTCGGTACTTGATCGGTTGGATCGCGAAGGTGTTCGACTACATCAACCGCGTTAATAAATGCTTTCGCTTTACGGTTTACGAGGGTTCATAGACACACTCTCCCCTCTCGTTGCTGTGCATTTCCATGGATAGATCTTGCGTGTGCGTAGAATTTTTTTTGTTTTCCATGCAACGTTCCCCAACAGTGGCATCATGAGCCAGGTTTGTGTGTAGATGATATGCACGAGTAGAACACAAAGAAGTCGTGGGCAGTGATAGTCATACTGCTTACCACCAACGTCTTATTTTGATTCGACGGTATTGTGGGATGATGTGGCCCGGACCAACCTTACAAGTCCACGCACATGAGACCGGTTCCACCGACTAACATGCAACTTGTTTTGCATAAAGGTGGCTGGCGGGTGTCTGTTTCTCCTACTTTAGTTGAATCGAATTTGACTACGGCCGGTCCTTGAAGAAGGTTAAAACAACAAACTTGATAATCACCGTTGTGGTTTTTGCGTAGTTAAGAACGGTTCTTTCTAGAAGCTCGTAGCAGCCATGTAAAACTTGCAACAACAAAGTAGAGGACATCTAACTTGTTTTCGCAGGGCAAGTTGTGATGTGATATGGTCAAGACGTGATGTGATATACGTTGTTGTATGAGATGATCATGTTTTGTAATATCGAACAACCGGCAGGAGCCTTAGGGTTGTCTCCTAATTATTGTACGAAATGCAAGCGCCATGTAACTGCTTTACTTTTTCGCTATGCGTTAGCAATAGTTGTAGAAGCAATAGTTGGCGAGACGACCCCGACGCAACAATGGAGATCAAGGTGTGGAGACGGTGATGATGGAGATCATGATGATGCTTTGGAGATGGAGATCAAAAGCACAAGATGATGATGGCCATATCATGTCACATATTTTGATTGCATGTGATGTTTATCCTTTATGCATCTTATTTTGCTTAGAACGATGGTAGCATTATAAGATGATCCCTTCACTAAATTTCAAGATAAAAGTGTTCTCCCCGAGTATGCACCGTCGCCATAGTTCGTCGTTTCGAAGCACCTCGTGATGATCGGATGTGATAGACTCTACGTTCACATACAACGGGTGTAAGACAGTTTTGCACATGCAGAATACTTGGGTTAAACTTGACGAGCCTAGCATGTACAGACATGGTCTCGGAACACTGGAGACCGAAAGGTCGAACGTGAGTCATATAGTAGATATGATCAACATAGAGATGTTCACCATTGATGACTACCCCATCCCACGTGATGATCGGACATGGGTTAGTTGATTTGGATCATGTATCACTTAGATAACTTGAGGGATGTTTATTTAAGTGGGAGTTCATTAGTAATTTGATTAATTGAACTTAATTTATCATGAACTTAGTCATAATAGTTTTGCATATCTGTGTTGTAGATCATGGCCCGTGCTACCGTTCCCCTGAATTTTAATGCGTTCCTAGAGAAAGCTAAGTTGAAAGATGATGGTAGCAACTACACGGACTGGGTTCGTAACTTGAGGATTATCCTCATTGCTGCACAGAAGAAGAATTATGTCCTTGATGCACCGCTATGTGACAGACCTGCTGCAGGAGCTACTGCAGATGTTATGAACGTCTGGCAGACTCGATCTGATGACTACTCGATAGTTCAGGGTGCCATGCTTTACGGCCTAGAACCGGGACTTCAAAGACGTTTTGAACATCACGGAGCATATGAGATGTTCCAAGAGCTGAAGTTGATATTTCAAGCTAATGCCTGGGTTGAGAGATATGAAGTCTCCATCAAGTTCTATAGCTGTAAGATAGAGGAGAACAGTTCTGTCAGTGAACATATACTCAAAATGTCTGGGTATCATAACCACTTGACTCAGCTGGGGATTGATCTTCCAGTTGAGAATGTTATTGACAGAGTTCTTCAGTCACTGCCACCAAGCTACAAAGGCTTCGTGATGAACTATAATATGCAAGGGATGACGGAAAAAAATTCCCGAGCTCTTCGCAATGCTTAAGGCCGTGGAGGTAGAAATCAAGAAGGAGCATCAAGTGTTGATGGTTAACAAGACCACTAGTTTCAAGAAAAATGGCAAGGGAAAGAAAGGGAACTTCAAGAAGAATGGCAAGAAAGTTGTCACTCCCGTGAAGAAGCCCAAAGCTGGACCCAAGCCTGAAACTGAGTGCTTCTACTACAAAGGAAATGGTCACTGGAAGCGGAACTGCCCCAAATACTTGGCGGATAAGAAGGATGCCAAAGTGAACAAAGGTATATTTGATATAAATGTTATTGATGTGTACCTTACTAATGCTCGTAGTAGCGCCTGGGTATTTGATAATGGTTCGGTTGCTCATATTTGTAACTCAAAACAGGAGCTACGGAATAAACGAAGATTGGCTAAGGACGAGGTGATGATGCGTGTCGGGAATGGTTCCAAGGTCGATGTGATCACCATCGGCACGCTACCTCTACATCTACCTTCGGGATTAGTTTTAGACCTCAATAATTGTTATTTGGTGCCAGCGTTGAGCATGAACATATATCTGGATCTTGTTTATTGCGAGACGGTTATTCATTTAAATCGGAGAATAATGGTTGTTCTATTTATATGAGTAATATCTTTTATGGTCATGCACCCTTGATGAATGGTATATTCTTGTTGAATCTCGATCATAGTGATACACATATTCATAATATTGATGCCAAAAGATGCAAAGTTGATAATGATAGTGCAACATACTTGTGGCACTGCCGTTTAGGTCATATTGGTGTAAAGCGCACGAAGAAACTCCATGAGGATGGACTTTTGGAATCACTTGATTATAAATCATTTGATACTTGCGAACCATGCCTCATGGGAAAGATGACTAAAACTCCGTTCTCCGGAACAATGGAGCGAGCTAATGACTTATTGGAAATAATACATACCGATGTATGCGGTCCAATGAGTGCTGATGCACGCGGCGGGTATCTTTATTTTCTGACCTTCATAGATGATTTGACTAAGTATGGATATATCTACTAGATGAAACACAAATATGAAACATTTGAAAAGTTCAAGGAATTTCAGAGTGAAGTGGAGAATCATCGTAACAAGAAAATAAAGTTTCTATGATCTGATCGCGGAGGCGAATATTTGAGTTACGAGTTTGGCCTTCATTTAAAACAATGTGGAATTGTTTCACAACTCACGCCACCAGGAACACCACAGCGTAATGGTGTGTCTGAACGTCATAACCGTACTTTATTAGATATGGTGCATTCTATGATGTCTCTTATCGATTTACCACTATCATTTTGGGATTATGCATTAGAGACATCCACATTCACGTTAAATAGGGCACCGTCTAAATCCGTTGAGACGACACCGTATGAACTATGGTTTGGCAAGAAACCTAAGCTGTCATTTCTTAAAGTTTGGGGATGCGACACTTATGTTAAAAGGCTTTAGCCTGATAAGCTCGAACACAAGTCGGAGATGTGCGTCATCATAGGATACCCTAAGGAAACTATTGGTACACCTTCTACCACAGATCCGAAGGCAAGATCTTTGTTGCCAAGAATGGGTCCTTTCTAGAGAAAGAGTTTCTCTCGGAAGAAGCGAGTGGGAGGAAAGTAGAACTTGATGAGGTAATTGTACCTTCTCTCGAATTGGAAAGTAGCACATCACAGAAACCGTTCCTGTGATGACTACACCAACTAGAGAGGAAGCAAATGATGATGATCATAAAACTTTAGATCAAGTTACTACTGAACCTCATAGGTCGACCAGAACACGTTCCGCACCAGAGTGGTACGGTAATCCTGTCCTAGAAGTCATGCTATTAGACCATGGCGAACCTACGAACTATGAAGAAGCTATGATGAGCCCAGATTCCGAGAAATGGCTTGAGACCGTGAAATCTAAGATAGGATCCATGTATGTGAACTAAGTGTGGACTTTGGTGGACTTGCCCAATGATTGGCAAGCCATTGAGAATAAATGGATCTTCAAGAAGAAAACGGACGCTGATGGTAATGTCACTGTCTACAAAGCTCGACTTGTCGCGAAAGGTTTTTGACAAGTTCAAGGGATTGACTACGATGAGACTTTCTCACCCGTAGCGATGCTTAAGTCTGTCCGAATCATGTTAGCAATTACCGCATTTTATAATTATGAAATCTGGCAAATGGACGTCAAAACTGCATTCCTTAATGGATTTCTTAATGAAGAGTTGTATATGATGCAACCAGAAGGTTTCGTCAATCCTAAAAGTGCTAACAAAGTGTGCAAGCTCCAGCGATCCATCTATGGACTGGTGCAAGCATCTCAGAGTTGGAATATACGCTTTGATGAGGAGATCAAAGCATATGGTTTTATACAGACTTACAGTGAAGCCTGTATTTACAAGAAAGTGAGTGGGAGCTCTGTAGCATTTCTGATATTATATGTGGATAACATATTGTTGATTGGAAATGATATAGAATTTCTGGATAGCATAAAAGGATACTTGAATAAGAATTTTTCAATGAAAGACCTCGGCGAAGCTTCTTATATATTGGGCATCAAGATCTACAGGGATAGACCGAGACGCTTAATAGGACTTTCACAAAGCACATACCTTGACAAAGTTTTGAAGAAGTTCAAAATGGATTAGTCAAAGAAAGGGTTCTTGCCTGTGTTACAAGGTGTGAAAGACTCAAAGCCCGACCACTGCAGAAGATAGAGAGAAAATGAAAGTCATTTCCTATGCCTCAGCCATAGGTTCTATCATGTATGCTATGCTGTGCACCAGACCTGATGTGTGCCTTGCCATAAGTTTGGAAGGGAGGTACCAAAGTAATCCAGGAGTGGATCACTGGACAGCGGTCAAGAACATGCTAAAGTACCTAAAAAGGACCAAGGATATGTTTCTCGTTTATGGAGGTGACGAAGAGCTCGTTGTAAATGGTTACGTCGATGCTAGCTTCGACACTGATCCGGATGACTCTAAGTCACAAACCGGATACGTATTTATATTGAATGGTGGAGCTGTCAGTTGGTGCAGTTCCAAGAAGAGCGTCGTGGCGGGATCTACGTGTGAAGCGGAGTACATAGCTGCTTCGGAAGCAGCGCATGAAGGAGTCTGGATGAAGGAGTTCATATCCGATCTGGGTGTAATACCCAGTGCATCGGGTCCAATGAAAATCTTTTGTGACAACACTAGAGCGAATGCCTTAGCGAAGGAATCCAGGTTTCACAATAGAACCAAACGCATCAAGAGACGTTTCAACTCCATTCGTGAAAAGGTCAAGGATGGAGACATAGAAATTTGCAAAATACATACGGATCTGAATGTAGCAGACCCGTTGACTAAGCCTCTTCCGCGAGCAAAACATGGTCATCACCAAGACTCCATGGGTGTTAGATTCATTACAATGTAATCTAGATTATTGACTCTAGTGCAAGTGGGATACTGATGGAAATATGCCCTAGAGGCAATAATAAAGTTATTATTATTATATTTCCTTATTCATGATAAAGGCTTATTATTCATGCTAGAATCGTATTGATCAGAAACTTAAATACATGCGTGGATACATAAACAAATACCGTGTCCCTAGTAAGCCTCAACTAGACTAGCTCGTTGATCAAAGATGGTTAAGGTTTTCTGACCATAGACATGTGTTGTCACTTGATAATGGGATCACATCATTAGGAGAATGATGTGATGGACAAGACCATCCGTTAGCTTAGCATATGATCATTCAGTTTATTGCTATTGCTTTCTTAATGTCAAATACATATTCCTTCGACTGTGAGATCATGCAACTCCCGGATACTGGAGGAATACCTTGTGTGCTATCAAACGTCACAACGTAACTGGGTGATCATAAAGATGCTCTACAGGTATCTCTGAAGGTGTCTGTTGAGTTGGCGTGGATCGAGATTAGGATTTGTCACTCCGTGTATCGGAGAGGTATCTCTGGGCCCTCTCGGTAATACACATCACAAGAAGCTTGCAAGCAAAGTGACTAAGGAGTTAGTTATGAGATGATGTATTACGAAATGAATAAAGAGACTTGTCGGTAATGAGATTGAACTAGGTATGAAGATACCGACGATTGAATCTCGGGCAAGTAACATACCGACAGACAAAGGGAATTACGTATGTTGTCATAAGGTTCGACTGATAAAGGTCTTCGTAGAATATGTAGGAACCAATATGGGCATCCAGGTTCCGCTATTGGTTATTGACCGAAGAGGCGTCTCGGTCATGTCTACATCATTCTCGAACCCGTAGGGTCCGCACGCTTAATGTTTGTTGACGATATAGTATTATATGAGTTATGTGACTTGGTGACCGAATGTTGTTTGGAGTCCCGGATGAGATCACAGACATGATGAGGAGCTCCGGAATGGTTCGGAGGTAAATATTGATATATAGGACGATGCTATTTGGTCACCGGAAAGGTTTCGGAGTGTATCGGGTAGTCATCGGATCACCGGAAGGGGTTCCGGGAAGCCCCGGGAGGTTAATGGGCCTTATGGGCCAAGAGGGGGGAACACACCAGCCCACAAGGGGCTGGCGCGCCCCTTCCCTTGGCCGCCGGCCCTAGGGATGGAAATGGGGGAGGGCTAGCCCCTCTTTCCCCCCCCCCCCCCCCCCCCCCCCCCCCCCCCCCCCCCCCCCCCCCCCCCCCCCCCCCCCCCCCCCCCCCCCCCCCCCCCCCCCCCCCCCCCCCCCCCCCTGTGCGGCGCCCCTCTCCACAGTTTAGTCCTCCGTCTAGTTTTCCGCAGTGCACAGCGAAGCCCTGGGGGAACGAGTTCACCATCACCGTCACCATGCCGTCGTGCTGCCGGAGCTCATCTACTACTTCGCCCGTCTTGCTAGATTAAGAAGGCGAGGACGTCATCGAGCTGAACGTGTGCTGAACGCGGAGGTGCCGTATGTTCGGTACTTGATCGGTTGGATCGCGAAGGTGTTCGACTACACTCTCCCCTCTCGTTTACTAAATGACCCTTTTAGAAAGTAAATCCCTTCAATGACCCCTCAAAAAAATATTTCTCAATCTGGACCCAGAAGTCATGCCAAGCCATTTGGAATGATTCATACACACAATGAAACCAAATCGTTTTGCTACATTACATGTATGAGTCACTCCAAATGGTTTGGAGTGTCTTCCAGGCCGAAGGCGCCAAACCGTTTGGAGCAAATCATACACGCGACAAGTGTATGAGTCGCTCCAAATAGTTTGGCGGAACTACTAGGGACCTATTTTAAAATAAGATTTAGGAGAGGCCCCTAACACAGTTAAGCCATTAGGTTTGGGAAAGGATCCTTTAGTGTAACGATCATCCTACTGCTACGAAGCGTTACAGAACTTTTTACGTAAGCTTCCTAGAAAACTCTATCGAGCCCCCCCCCCCCCCCCCAAGTTTCATGTGGGTGGGGCCCCTTCTCCAATCATAGTTATCCATGTGGCAGCCTACATAAAACACGTAGCTTATCTACGTAGATGTAGCATTACTCTTAGTGTAAATAAGTGTAACTCTAATGCGGATCAGCAAAATTGACCTTACTAAATGTCGATGGACATGTCCGGACATGTCCGCAGACAACGATAGGGGCGCATGTCATCCGATCATAGGCACCAAATGTACGCTTCCAGGTTTTTTTTACTATACCCAGAGTACTAAGAAAATCAATAAATTGCACAATCCTAAGCAACTGAAAGATAAATATTTCAATGAAAAAATAATTCAAATGAATATTACAATCCAAAATAGAATATTTCAAGTTTGAATAAAATTAGTGGGGCACATATTCTAATTGTCCATATGAAACTCCCAAAGATGCCCAACAAGATCATTCTGGTGTTGGGGAACGTTGCATGGAAAACAAAAAAAATTCTACGCACACGCGAGATCTATCCATGGAGATGCATAGCAACGAGAGGGGAGAGTGTGTCTACGTACCCTCGTAAACCATAAAGCAGAAGCGTTTATTAAGTACCGAACGTACGACACCTCCGCGTTCAGCACACGTTCAGCTCGATGACGTCCTCGCCTTCTTGATCCAGCAAGACGGGCGAAGTAGTAGATGAGTTTCGGCAGCACGATGGCGTGGTGATGGTGGTGGTGAACTTATTCTCGCAGGGCTTCGCCGTGCACTGCGGAAAAAACTGGACGGAGGACTAAACTGTGGAGAGGGGCGCCGCACACGGTTAAGAGATTGTCGTGGGTCGTGTGGCGCCCCTCCCTCTCATATATATAGGTGGGGGAGGGGAGCTAGCCTTGGCTGCGCCCCAAGGTGACCGGCCGGCCCCCTTGGGTGCCTTCCCTTTGGCGCCCCCCCTTCCTTGTTTGCCTCCGGGGGGAAGGCAGGAGGGGGTGGCACCCCCCTTTCCTTCCTCTTAGGTGGAGGGAAGGAAAGAGGGGCTAGCCCTCCCCCTTTCCATCCATAGGGCCGACAGCCAAGAGGAGGGGTGCACCAGCCCCTTGTGGGCTGGTGTATTCCCCTCTCTTGGCCCATAAGGCCCATTAACCTCCCGGGGCTTCCCGGAACCCCTTCCGGTGATCCGATGACTACCCGATACAATCTGAAACCTTTCCGATGACCAAATAGCATCATCCTAAATATCGATCTTTACCTCCGGACCATTCCGGAGCTCCTCGTCATGTACGTGATCTCATCCAGAACTTCGAACAACATTCCATCACCAAATCACATAACTCGTATAATACGACATTGTCAACGAACGTTAAGCGTGCAGACCCTACGGGTTCGAGAATCATGTAGACATGACTGAGATGCCTGTCCAGTCAATAACCAATAGTGGAACCTGGATGCCCATATTGGTTCCTACATATTCTATGAAGATCTTTATCGGTCGAACCTTATGACAACATACGTAACTCCCTTTGTCTGTCGGTATGTTACTTGCCCGAGATTCGATCGTCGGTATCTTCATACCTAGTTCAATCTCGTTACCGGCAAGTCTCTTTACTCGTTCCATAATACATCATCTCGTAACTAACTCCTTTGTCATTTTGCTTGCAAGATTCTTGTGATGTGTATTACCGAGAGGGCCCAAAGATACCTCTCCGATACACGAAGTGACAAATCCTAATCTCGATCCATGCCAACTCAACATACACCTTTGGAGATACCTGTAGATCATCTTTATGATCACCTAGTTACATTGTGACGTTTGATAACACACAAGGTATTCCTCCGGTATCCGGGAGTTGCATGATCTCATAGTAGAAGGAATATGTATTTGACATTAAGAAAGCAATAGCAATAAACTGAGCAATCATATGCTAAGCTAACGAATGGGTCTTGTCCATCACATCATTCTCCTAATGATGTGATCCCGTTATCAAGTGACAACACATGTCCATGGTTAGGAAACCTTAACCATCTTTGATCAACGAGCTAGTCTAGTAGAGGCTTACTAGGGACACGGTATTTGTTTATGTATCCACACATGTATTTAAGTTTCCGATCAATACAATTCTAGCATGAATAATAAACCTTTATCATGAATAAGGAAATATAATAATAACAACTTTATTATTGCCTCTAGGTCATATTTGCATCAATTTTGACTCCTGTGCGGCCGTTCATTATTCTGAAAGTTACCAGTCGTCGGCTTCAGCCCCCAAGTAAATATTACGAGGGGTGTTTCATCTCCGCACGGTTACCCTTAGCCGACGTCTCGGTGCCCGAAGGCGGTAGTGCGTGAGAGAGACTAGGAAATCGAACTATGCGGCTTTATTGCTTTCACTTAGCCATAGGAGCTTGACTGCGGGAGCTAGTGACTAGCCCCTAGTGCTTTGTGATGTACGTGGGAGCCGAGGCATGCCTTTGTAATCACGTGGTTTGCGCTAGGATGAACCCTGCGTATGACACGGATAAATCGCCAACGATTTTTCAGTTCGACACTTGTCATCGGATAGATGACCAGTTCTCGCTTACTATGATGGTCAACTTTCGGCTTTCTCCCCTGAGGTGCTTAGCTGGACTAGCCAGAAGTACAATCACAGGGGTTCTCCCTTTTCCTTCTTAGCCGAACATGCAGAACGTAAGAAGGCAAGCACAGGAGCCGGGCAACACAACTATTGACCCAAGTAGTAGTTCGGAACTAATGCATATAGTGCAATATCCGAGACGCCGAACACACAACGGAAAGTGGTGCCGGACTTAGTACGTGGAGCTGATGAATAAATCAAACTCCTGGTCAATTAACCGATTTTTATTTGTTACACAATGTGTGCATGCCCAGCTGTTCGAAGAGCGGGAAAAAGAGAAAAAAAGGAGGGCTAGATAATGCGGGTGCCCGAACACCGTAAAAGATGTTGTTGTTTTCCATAAGCTCTGGACATAAAAGATGCGGGTGCCCGAACACCGTAAAAGATGTTGCACAGTAAGCTCTGATAAATTTTCTATAGTGTGGTAAATTTTCATAATTTTTGGAGTTAAATAAGTATTGATACTCTTGCATTCTTTACAGACTGTACTGTTTTGGCAGATTGCTGTTATGTTTGCATTGTTTGCATATGTTTGCTTGTTTAATGATTCTATTTAAGGATAGGAGTATTAAATATGCAGAGGCATTTAGTATGCAATGTTGAATTATAATTTTTGTGATTTGCTACAGTAGATAATGATAAGGTTTTTGCATTGGTTCATACTAACTTATCTCACGAGTTCTTGTTGAGTTTTGTGTGTATGAAGTTTTTAGGATTTAGGGAAACCGTGATATAAAAGGAATTAAGGAGACGCAAAAGCTCAAGATTGGGGATGCCCAAGGCATCCCAAGATAATATTTCAAGAAGTCTCAAGCATCTAAGCTTGGGGATGCCCCGGTAGGCATCCCACCCTTTTTCATCAACAATTATCGGTTAGTATCGGTTGAGCCTAAGTTTTTGCTTCTTCACTTGAGTTGTGCTATTCTTGGAATGTCATTTTGTTTTGTTTCACTTGCTGTTTTAATAAAATACTTAGATCTGAAAGTTTTTAAATAAGAGAGAGTCCTCAATTAGCTACCCCTTTACTTAACTACTTGCTTGATCTTTACTTATATCTTTTTGGAGTAGTTTGTCATTTACTCTTGTGCTTCACTTATATCCTATGAGTAAATTGTTGAATGAATTGAATATCATGAAGTTGAAATTATATGTTCCTACCATGCCTAGTGGTAGCTTCACATTGGGTTTAGAAAGTGAAATCTTTTGAAGCTTGACAATCACAATATTGGTCATACAAGCAATTCATGAATGATTACTATAAGGAAGAGAACTTTCACAGGCAAATACACTATCTTGGAAATATTTTGTGATTGTGAGCCCCCATCAAAATATTATATGCCAAAATTGTTGACGTTGGACAAGGAAGACAACGTAATGATTTATGTTTGTTCATATTCACATAGAAGTTATATTGTCACAGATCCTTCAACATGTGGTGCTTGCCCCCCATCTTTGCTAGCCAAAAATTCCGCACCAAGTAGAGATACTACTTGTGCATCCAAAAACCCTTAAACCCAAATCTTATTTTCAAGAGTCCACCATACCTACCTAAGGATTGAGTAAGATCCTTCAACTAAGTTGTCATCGGTGCAATAAGGCAATAAAAATTGCTTCTAAAAGTGTTAGATCATTCAGTGTAAGAGAAAATTGAGCGTTGTACGAACTTGTGATGGCAAAGAATAAAAGCGGCAGACTGCATAATAAAGGTTGCTATCATAAGGGGCAATATAACATGACGTTCTTTTGCACTAAGGGATTGAGCATACAAACAAAAAAGCGCATGGCAACCTCTGCTTGCCTCTGCGAAGGGCCTACCTTTTACTTTTATGTATTTACTTTCATGCAAGAGTCAAAGTTTTCTCTCTATTCCTTTTTATTTTTCTCTTTTGGCAAGCATCATGTGGTGAGGAAAGATCTAGGCACATATATCCAGTTGGATATGGGTAGCATGAGTTATTATTGTTGACATCACCCTCGAGGTGAATACGTTGGGAGGCGAAATTATAAGCCCCTATCTTTCTATGTGTCCGGTTGAAACGTTTTGCTCATGTGTATGCGGTGAGTGTTAGCAATCATAGAAGGCTATATGATGGTTGAGTATGTGGAGCTCTTACTTAGACTCTGTTGAATAAGTTGAATTGCAATTGTTTGGTGACTAAGAATATAGGTTGTTGAGTTTCAAGAGAATTCGTTGTTTGAACCTTAACATGTGAATTGGTTGCTACTTTAACATGATGAGTTTTATGAGAAAGAGTTGCTGTTATGATGCTAGGAAAAGTGATTGAAATTACAACTGATCAAACTTATGCACTTTGCTAGCATTCACACTTCATAAATTATTTCTTTTATCATTTACCTAGTCGAGGACGAGTAGGAATTAAGCTTGGGGATGCTGATACGTCTCCAACGTATCTATAATTTATGAAGTATTCATGCTGCTATATTATCATTCTTGGATGTTTTACAATCATTTTATAGCAACTTTATACCATTTTTTGGGACTAAATTATTGACATAGTGCCCAGTGCCAGTTGCTGTTTTTTGCTTGTTTTTTGCATCGCAGAAAATCAATACCAAACGGAGTCCAAACGCAGCGAAACTTTTTGTGGACTTTTTATGGACCAGAAGACATCCAATGGACCAGAGCAGCACCTGGGGGGTGCCCCGAGGGGGGCACAACCCACCAGGGCGCGCATGGGCCCCCAGGCACACCCCGGTGGGTTGTGCCCACCTCGGTGGCCTCCCGCACCGCCTCTTCACCCTATAAATTGCCAAATATTCCAAAAACCCTCACGGAGACCCTAGATCAGAAGTTCCACCGCCGCAAGCCCTCTGTATCCATGAGATCCAATCTCGACCCCGTTCCGGCACCCTGCCGGAGGGGGAGATCATCACCGGTGGCCATCTTCATCATCCCGGCGACCACCACGATGAGGAGGGAGTAGTCCACCCTCGGGGCTGAGGGTTTGTACCAGTAGCTATGTGTTTAATCTCTCTCTCTCTCTCGTGTTCTTGAGATGGCACGATCTTGATGTATCGCGGGCTTTGTTAATATAGTTGGATCATATGGTGTTTTCCCCTCTCTATCTTGTTGTGATGAATTGAGTTTTCCCTTTGAGATTTTGTTTTATCGGATTGAATACTTTTATGGATTTGAGAACACTTTATGTATGTCTTGCTATGAATACCCGTGGTGACAATGGGGTATCGTATTGATTCACTTGATATATGTTTTGGCACTCAACTCGCGGATTCCCGAGGTGACATTGGGGTAATCTATGCATAGGGGTTGATGCACGTTCTTGTCTTTGTTTCTCTGGTAGAAATCTTGGGGCACTCTTTGAGGTTCTTTGTGTTGGATTGAGCATTACAAATCTGAATTTGCTTTGGTGTTATTTTAGTACGAACTCTTGGATAGATCGATCGGAAAGAATAGCTTCGAGGTGGTTTCGTACCCTACAAACAATTTATTCTTATGTTCTCCGCTAGATAGGAACTTTGGAGTGATTCTTCATCGCACATTGAGGGATGGTTATATGATCCAATTATATTAGCATTGTTGAGAGATTGCACTAGCGAAAGTACGGACCCTAGGCCTTGTTTTCAAGCATTGCAATACCGTTTGTGCTCCGTTTTATCACTTGCTACTTTGCTGTTTTTATTTATTCAGATTATAAAAATATATTTCTACCATCCATATTACACTTTTATCACCATCTCTTCGCTGAAATAGTGCACCTATACAATTTGCCATTGTATTGGGTGTGTTGGGGACACAAGAGACTTTTTATTATTTGGTTGCAGGGTTGTTTGAGAGAGACCATCTTCATCCTATGCCTCCCACGGATTGATAAACCTTAGGTCATCCACTTGAGGGAAAATTGCTACTGTCCTACAAAACTCTACGCTTGGAGGCCCAACACGAGTCTACAAGAATAAAGTTGTGTAGTAGACATCGACTGACGAGGCACGTAGAGCACGATGATGGTGGGGGTGCCGTGGGGAGTGTATCCCTATTTGCGGCGTATGCAGGCAGGTTCCCATGACGGGGACCGGGCTCAATCCCGTTTAGATGTATCTCTTGCCTTTATGGCGGGCTGATACACTGGCCTATTGGTGACGGCTTGGTCTTCGGCCCCTAGGGCCGCGGTATGTTCCTCGGTCCGGAGTGAGCGCTCCGTATTGCCGTTGATTGTTATGATGCCCGAAGGGCCAGGCATCTTCAGCTTGAGGTATGCATAATGCGGGACGATGTTGAACTTAGCAAACACCGTTCGTCCAAGGAGGGCATAGTAGCTGCTGCGAAAAGGGGCAATATCGAAGATCAAGTCTTCACTGTGGAAGTTGTCTGGTGAGCCGAATACTACTTCCAGAGTCACCGTGCCTGAGTAGCGGGCCTCTATGCCCGGAATAACCCCCTTTAAGGTGGTGTTACTGTGTTTGATCCTTGACGGATCAATCCCCATTTTCCTCACTGTGTCTGCGTAAATCAGATTGAGGCTACTGCCTCCGTCCATGAGGACTCTCGTGAGGTGGTACCCGTCGACGATGGGATCGAGTACCAGGGCCGCCGATCCTCCATGACGAATACTGGTTGGATGGTCCCTGCGGTCAAAGGTGATCGGGCGAGCCGACCATGGGTTGAACTTCGGCGCTATGGGCTTGACGGTGTACACATCCCGCAGCGCGCACTTCCGCTCCCTCCTTGGTATATGAGTGGCGTAGATAATGTTTACCGTCTTGACCTCAGAAGGGAAGGGTTTTTGGCCTCCACTGTTCGGCCTACGAGGCTCCTCATTGTCCTCGCTCTGAGGGCTTTTGCCGGAGTCCTCAGTTGTGAGCTTGCCGACCTGTTATATCACCCAACAGTTACGGTTGGTGTGGTTGGCGGGTTTCTCGGGGGTGCCATGGATCTGGCAGGGCCTATCCAAGATTGCATCCAACTTAGTTGGTCCATCCTGGTTGCCTTTAGAGGGCTTTTTCCGTGATCCGGACTTCGGATTGCGGAATCCGGCATTTACTGCCGTCTCGTCGACCTCACTATCGTTGTGGCGACGGTTTTTTTTATTGCGCCATGGCTTTCCATTGCCATCCCAAACTTCAGAGGTGCCGGGGGCATCTGGGTTGGTGCTTCTTCGAGCCAGCCAACTATCCTCTCCGGCACAGAAGCGGGTCATCAAGGAGGTAAGCGCTGCCATCGTGTTCGGCTTGTCCTGGCCGAGCTGTCGTGCTAGCCATTCGCCCCGAATACTATGCCTGAAGGCGGCTATAGCTTCAGCGTCCGGACAATCGATAATCTGATTTTTCTTGGTCAAAAACCGGTTCCAAAATTGCTGGGCTGACTCTCCAGGCTGCTGGATTACGTGACTCAGGTCATCGGCGTCCGGGGGCAGGACATAAGTGCCCTGAAAGTTAGCTCGGAAGGCGTCCTCAAGCTCCTCCCAACATCCTATGGAGTCCTCGGGGAGGCTATTTAGCCATTGTCTGGCCGGACCCTTGAGTTTTAACGGTTGGTACTTGATGGCATGGAGGTCGTCTCCTCATGCTATATGAATGTGTAACAGAAAATCTTCGATCCATACTGCCGGATCTGTTGTCCCGTCATAGGGCTCAATATTTACGGGTTTGAAACCTCCCGGGAACTGGTGCTGCATCACTCTATCTATGAAGCAAAGAGGATGAGCGGCGCCCCTGATTTGGGCTACGTTGCGCCGGAGATCATCTGTCAGCCAGGCTCGTTGCAGCTCCCGAGCTCTATCATTTTGGTCTAGCCAGGCTTTGTATCCGTCCCGAATAACAGGAGGATCTCTTTTAGGTCCGTAGATGGACCTCGTCGGACCTGCCCGAGCGTCCAGGTCACGACGTAGGTCGTACTCGTAAGCTGGCCGTAATGGCTCCTTGCCTTGATGGCGAGGGTGAGTGGGAGGTTGTTCGGTTTTATCAGTTGTCTGGTCCCGTCCTCGCGGGGAGGGGGGGTCCGGCTGATCCGCCTGAGTGAACCTTGGAGGCGCTGGCTCCATGGCCTCGTCATCAAATTGTGGCAGTAGCCTTCGCTTTGGGTAGCTCTTGGTTTGCCGTTCGTAGCCATACCCCTCTTCGGCAGTTAGGACCTTAGTCCATCTATCATTGAGGGTATCCTGTTCGTCCTTTATTTTTTGCCGCTGTTTCTTTAGGCTACGCGTGGTGGCAATTAGCTGCCGTTTGAACCGCTCTTGATCCAGCAGGTCTTCAGGGATGATAAAATCT
Organism: Thinopyrum obtusiflorum; assembly: GCA_036873465.1. Lineage (NCBI taxonomy): Eukaryota > Viridiplantae > Streptophyta > Magnoliopsida > Poales > Poaceae > Thinopyrum > Thinopyrum obtusiflorum. Next base: position 84,853 of record JAAAWM010011684.1, read on the forward strand.
TCGTCACCCAAACTGACCTCTTCTTCAGAGAGGGGGAGGTACTTACTATCTTCGGAGTCACTGAGGTCTTCAAGGTTGAGCGGATCCTCGTGCTCCTTGTGATCGTCTTGTGCTTGTTCGGCATCGTGGTCGTCGAGGTTGTCCGCGTTGTCTGCAGTGCCGTTCTCTCTGGTATCAGTGTTGCTCGCGTGGCTTCGACGTGCCTTGGAGCGGCAGCGTTGTCTGCGGCGTTTTGGCAGCTCGTCACTGATATGTCTCCAACGTATCTATAACTTTTGCTTGTTCCATGCTGTTATATTATCATTCTTTGATATTTTACAATCATTTTATAGCAACTTTATATCATTTTTTGGGACTAACCTATTGACATAGTGCCCAGTGCCAGTTGTTGTTTTTTGCTTCTTTTTTACTTCACAGAATATCAATACCAAACAGAGCCCAAACGCAGTGAAACTTTTTGGAGAATTTTTTTGGACCAGAAGACACAACATGGGCCAAAGAAGTACCAGAGGGGAGGCCCGAGGTGGGCACAACCAACCTGGGCGTGCCCAAGAGCCCAGGCACGCCCAAGGGGTTGTGCCCCCTCGGTGGCCTCCCGCATCGCCTCTTTGCCCTATAAATCCCCAAATATTTCAGAAACCCTAGGGGAGTCGACGAAAAACAATTCCAGCCGTCGCAAGTTCCAGAACCACGAGATCCAATCTAGACACCATCACGGAGGGGTTCATCATCCTCATTGGTATCTTCCCGATGATACATGAGTAGTTCATCATAGACCTACGGGTCCGTAGGCAGTAGCTAGATGGCTTCCTCTCTCTCTTTTGATTCTCAATACAATGGTCTCTTGGAGATCTATTTGATGTAACTCTTTTTTGCGGTGTGTTTGTTGGGATCCGATGAACTTTGAGTTTATGATCAGATCTATATCCATGAATATTATTTGAGTCTTATTTTGATCTCTTATATGCATGATTATTTATAACCTCGTATTTCTTCTTCGAATCTTTGGTTTAGTTAGACCAACTAGATCGATTTTTCTTGCCATGGGAAGAGGTGCTTTGTGATGGGTTCGATCATGCGGTGTTCTTTCCCAGTGACAGAAGGGGCAGCAAGACACGCATGCATCATTGCTATTAAGGATAACAAGATGGGGGCTATTCCTACATGAATAGATCTCGTCTACATCATGTCATCGTTCTTATTGCATTACTCCGTTTCTCCAAGAACTTAATACACTAGATGCATGCTGGATAGCGGTCGATGTGTGGAGTAGTAGTAGTAGAAGCAAGCAGGAGTCGGTCTACTAATCTTGGTCGTGATGCCTATATATTGATCATTGCCTTGGATATCGTCATAATTATTTGATCTTCTATCAATTTCCCAACAGTAATTTGTTTACCCACCGTGTGCTATTTTCTTGAGAGAAGCCACTAGTGAAATCTACGGCCCCCGGGTCTATTCTTTATCATATTTGCTTTGAGATCTATTTTTATTCGCTTTTATTTTTAGATCCATTATTCCAAAAACCCAAAAATACCTTGCTGCACTTTTTTATTACTTATTTTATTTCGTATTTTATCGAGATCTATTTATCCAATCTACACAAATTTTATCCCGTCAACTTGACAATTTCTGGCGCTGTTACCCGAAGAGGGATTGACAACCCCTCATAAGTGTCGGGTTGCAAGTATTTGTTCTTTGTGTGCAGGTACCATTTACATAGTGTTGCTTGGTTCTCCTACTGGATTGATACCTTGGTTTCATAACTGAGGGAAATACCTACCATAGCTGTGGGGCATCATCCCTTCCTCTTTGGGGAAATACCTACCGTAACTGAGGGAAATAACAAGGAATTTTTGGCGCCATTGCCGGGGAGACATCATCAACATCTATCAGGTTCCTAATCACAAATCTCATCTCCTTGCAATTTACATTATTTGCCATTTGCCTCTCATTTTCATCTCCCCCACTTCACAAAAATTCGCCGTTTTATTCGCCCTCTTTTTCGTTCGCCGTTTTCTCGTCAGATATGTTTTTGTTTGCAATCTTGTTTGCGTAGTCACGATTACTCAAGAAAATACCAAGTTGTGTGATTTTTCCAATACCAATAACAATGATTTATTAGCACTCCGATGCTCCTCCCGCCACTAGTGCGGAATCTTGTGATATTAATGCTGCTTTTTTTAATCTTGTTATGAAAGATCAGTTTTCTGGTACTCCTAATGAGGATGTCGCATCCCATCTAAACACATTCGTAGAATTATGCGATATGCAAAAGAAAAAAGATGTGTACAATGATATTGTGAAGTTGAAATTATTTCCTTTCTCTTTGAGGGATCGTGCAAAAATTTGGTTTTCTTCTTTGCCTCGCAATAGTATTGATTCTTGGGATAAGTGCAAAGATGCTTTTATTACTAAGTATTTTCCGCCCACGAAAATTATTTCCCTTAGGACTCAAATCATGAATTTTAAGCAACTTGAGCATGAACATGTTGCACAATCTTGGGAAAGAATGAAGTTGATGCTAAGAAATTGTCCTACTCTTGGTTTAAACCTTTGTATGATCATACAAAATTTTTATGCGGGATTGAACTTTGTTTCTAGAAATCTTTTAGATTCCGCTGCGGGTGGTACTTTTATGGAAATTACTTTGGGTGATGCTACTAAATTGCTTGATAATATTATGGCAAATTATTCACAATGGCATATTGAAAGAGCACCTACTAGTAAAAAAGTTAATTCGGTTGAAGAAATTAGTACGTTGAGTGAAAAAGTTGATGCTCTTATGAAATTGGTTGCTAATAAAAGTGCTCCTATTGATCTTAATGATGTGCCTTTGTCTACTTTGATTGAGCAAAATAGTGATCCCGTATATGTGAATTTTGTCTCGTGAAACAATTTTAATAACAATGCTTATAGAGGTAATTTTAATCCTAGGCCTTTTCCTGGAAATTCCTCTAATAATTATGGTAATTCCTATGGTAATTCTTCTTACAATAATAATAGGAACACCTCTGATCTTGAGAATAATATTAAAGAATTTATCAATGCTCAAAAAGTTTTCAATATTACGACAGAAGAAAAGTTGAATAAGATTGATGATATATCTAGAAGCATTGATAGAATTTCTCACGATGTAGAAAATCTCAAGTTGAAATTTTTTGTACCCAGGGTTGATGAATCAATTAAAGCTTTATATGTTTCTATGGATGAAAGTAAGAAAAGAACCGCTATGCTTAGAGCTAAAAGAGAATTTTTAGAAAGAGCGTTTTCTAGTGATTGATTTCATAAAAATGATGAAGATCTTAAAGTGATTGGTGTTTCTTCTATTGATTTCTTGTTTAGTAAAATTAAAATTGATGATAAAGGGACTGAAGAAGAGTCAACTTTAGTTAGAAGGCGTCCCGATAATTCGGAGGGTGAAAATTTTGATAAAAGTGGGTTTGGAGAGGTCAAAACTTTAACTAGTGATGTGCCCACTCTTTTGGATTACAAAGACTTTAATTATGATAATTGCTCTTCGCTTGACTGTATTTCTTTGTTGCAATCCATGGTAAATTCACCCCATGCTTATGAACAATATAAAGCTTTTACTAAACATATCGTAGATGCCATGATGAAAGCTTTGGAAGAAAAATTAGAGTTAGAGATTTCAATTGCTAGAAAATTGCATGATGAATGGGAACCTACTATCAAAGTCAAGATTAAAAATTATGAGTGTTTTGCTTTATGTGATTTGGGTGCTAGTGTTTCTACAATTTCGAAATCTTTATGTAATGTGCTTGGTCTTACCGATATTGAAGAATGTTCTCTTAATTTGCACTTGGCGGATTCTACTATTAAAAAGACTTTGGAAAGAATTAATGATGTTCTTATTCTTGCAAATAGAAATTACGTGCCCATAGATTTTATTGTTCTTGATATTGATTGCAATCCGTCTTGTCCAATTATACTTGGTAGACCGTTTTTACGTACTATTGGTGCCGTGATTGATATGAAAGAAGGCAATAATAAATTTTAATTTCCATTAAGAAAGGGTATGGAACACTTCCCTAGAACAAGAATTAAGCCACCATATGAATCAATCATGAGGGCATCCCATGGATCTAAAACTAAAGATGACAATACTTGAATCTATGAATTATGCCTAGCTAGGGGCATAAAACGATAGCGCTTGTTGGGAGGCAAACCTATGAATAAAATTTATTTTTACCTTTTTATTTATGTTCTTGAGTGTTTGCACAATTATGCCTCTGTTATGATTGTGTTTTTTATGTTTTAATTAGTGTTTGTGCCAAGTAAAGCCATTGGGATATCTTTGGTGATAGTTGATTTGGTCCTGTTGAAAAACAGAAACTTTTGCATCAAGTAAATGAATTGTTTAAATTCACAGAAGATACGAACAATTCTGAATTTTTTACAAAAGATTTATATACAAATTTACTCTGTTGTCCGAAATTTTCAGAATTTTTGGAGTTACATAAGTATGATAACAATTCTCATCTTTACAGACTGTTCTGTTTTTGATAGATTCTATTTTCTTTGCATTGCGTGCTTATTTTGATGAATCTGTGAACTGTATCGGGGGGGTATAAGCCATGGTAAAGTTAGAATACAGTAGATATAATTCAATAACAAAATTTGAATTGGTTTTCTACAATACTTAAATTAAAGATTGGTTTTCTTATACTAACGGATCTCACGAAGGTTTTGTTAAGTTTTGTGTGATTGAAGTTTTTAAGTTTTGGGTGAGATCGCGATGGATGAAGGAATAAGGAGTGAAAGGAGCCTAAGCTTGGGGATTCCCCATGGCACCCCAAGTTAATATTCAAGGAGAACCAAGCAACTAAGTTTGGGGATGCCCCGGAAGGCATCCCCTTTTCTTCTAACGACCTTTGGTATTTTACTTGGAGCTATATTTTTATTCGTCACATATCATGAGTTTTGCTTGGAGCGTCTTGTATTATATGAGTCTTTGCTTTTTTTGCTTTCTATTTTGTCACAAGTATCCTTGCTGGACACACCTATTTGAGAAAGCCAAAATTATGCTATGATTTGTTAGAATTTCTCTTCATGCTTCACTTAAATTTTTTGAGCTATGGAATTGCTCTAGTGCTCACTTATCTCTTTTTTAGCACGGTGTGCTTTAATATTTTTGAAGAAATGCTCTCATGCTTCACTTAGATTTATTTGAGAGTTAGTAAATTTTTGAAGAAATTCTCTCATGCTTCACTTATATTATTTTGAGAGACAAATTTTTTATGCTCATGTTCTTCACTTAGATTTGTTTGAGCTTGTCAAAAGCAATTGCAATATATGAAACTAGTCCCAAAGTGATAGATATTCAAGAGGGATATAATAAAAACTTTCATGAAGATCAATGGACAAAATAAACTTGATTCTTTGTAATAGTTTTGAGATATGATGATAGTGATATGTGATACATGTTGGTGAGTAATTATGCTTTAGTAAGAATATTGGTGTTAAGGTTTGTGATTCCCTATGCAAGCACGAAAGTCAATAGTTGTGCAATGAAATTACATCCTACTTGTGGTGCATTATTTGGTGTTAGTTATGCTTAATGCTTGCTTATGTGATTTTTTGTTTCTTGGTTGGTTGCTTCTCAATCTTTTTGCTAGCCTCCACTTGAACTAAGTAGAAATACTACTTTTGCATCCAACAACTTTAAACCCAGTTTTGCCATATGAGTCCACCATACCTACCTATATGCGGTATTTTCGTGCCGTTCTAAGCAAATTTGTATGTGCCATCTCTAATTTTCAAAATAAATTTCCTTTTTGTGTGCTCGTACCGCTCATGAAGCGACAGGGGGTGGCCAATATTTTCCATGGTAGATGTGTTATTCTCAAGATGTGTGTTTATTCACTTGTCATTGCACGAGAGTGCGGCGATAATTGGGATGCCCAGTCTCGAAATGAAAAAGAAATTTACTTTATGTTGTCAAATAATAAATTCCTTGGAAAGTGTTGGTATGGACGGTACCTGTGGATATGGCTAGCCGTGGAATGAAAAAGAATGGTGGAAAAAGGAATAAACTGTATTTTCTGTTTGGGAACCGCCTATGATATATCTAGCATCGAAAGTTTTGGGAATTACTCGATCGTTTTCGTTGACGGGAAAAGTATACCTCTCAAAAAAAATTATCTCTCAATTTAAGCTTTGAGCTCTGGCACCTCTACAAATCCCTACTTCCCTCTGCGAAGGGCCTATCTATTTACTTTATGCAATTTTTAATTTTATTTGAGTCTCCATCTTCTCTTATAAAGAACCAACTAAGGGGCACTATGACCATACTTGAGCATTGGATGTAGCTAATATGCGAGTGTGTTTCATGAATGGATCAATGATTGAGCATGATGGGCTAAGGATAACTTTCTTTAGTGTTGATATTTTGGAAGACATGGTTGCTTGTTGATATGCTTGAGTATTGAAATCTTCATGTCAAAACTAGACTATTGCTTTGAACCATATAAAAGTCCAAATGTCCATGCTACAAAAGAAAATAATATGTGATGAACATGCTAGGCAGCATTCCACATCAAAAATTCTGTTTTTTATCAATTACCTGCTCGAGGACGAGTAGGAATTAAGCTTGGGGATGCTGATACATCTCCAACGTATCTATAATCTTTGCTTGTCCCCTGCTGTTATATTATCATTCTTGGATGTTTTACAATCATTTTATAGCAACTTTATATCATTTTTTGGGACAAACCTATTGACATAGTGCCCAGTGCCAGTTTCTATTTTTGCTTGTTTTTTACGTCACAGAATATCAGTACCAAACAGAGTCCAATCGCAGCGAAACTTTTTGGAGATTTTTTTTGGACCAGAAGACACAACATGGGCCAAGGAAGTACCAGAGGGGAGGCCCGAGGTGGGAAAAACCCACCTGGGCGCGCCCAGGAGCCCAGGCACGCCCAGGGGGGTTGTGCCCCCCTCGGTGGCCTCCCGCACCGCCTCTTCGCCCTATAAATCCCCAAATATTTCAGAAACCCTAGGGGAGTCGGTGAAAAACAATTCCAGCCGCCGCATGTTCCAGAACCACGAGATCCAATCTAGACACCATCACGGAGGGGTTCATCATCCTCATTGGTGCCTCTCCGATGATGCGTGAGTAGTTCATCATAGACCTACGGGTCCGTAGGCAGTAGCTAGATGGCTTCCTCTCTCTCTCTTTTGATTCTCAATACAATGGTCTCTTGGAGATCTATTTGTTGTAACTCTTTTTTGCGGTGTGTTTGTTGCGATCCGATGAACTTTAAGTTTATGATCAGATCTATATCCATGAATATTATTTGAGTCTTCTTTTGATCTGTTATATGTATGATTATTTATAGCCTCGTATTTCTTCTTCGAATCTTTAGTTTAGTTAGGCCAACTAGATCGATTTTTCTTGCCATGGGAAGAAGTGCTTTGTGATGGGTTCAATCGTGCGGTGTTCTTTCCCACTGACAGAAGGGGCAGCAAGACACGCATGTATCGTTGCTATTAAGGATAACAAGATGGGGTCAATTCCTACATGAATAGATCTCATCTACATCATGTCATCGTTCTTATTGCATTACTCCGTTCCTCCATGAACTTAATACACTAGATGCATGCTGGATAGCGGTCGATGTGTGGAGGACTAGTAGTAGATGCAGGGAGGAGTCGGTCTACTAATCTTGGATGTGATGCCTATATATTGATCATTGCCTTGGATATCATCATAATTATTCAATCTTCTATCAATTGCCCAACAGTAATTTATTTACCCACCATGTGCTATTTTCTTGAGAGAAGCCACTAGTGAAATCTACGGCCCCCGGGTCTATTCATTATCATATTTGCTATGAGATGTATTTTTATTCGCTTTTATTTTCAGATCTATTATTCAAAAAACCCAAAAATACCTTGTTACACTTTTTTATTACTTATTTTATTTCTTGTTTTATCGAGATCTATTTATCGAATCTACACAAATTTTATCCCGTCAACTTGACAATTTCTGGCGCCGTTATCCGAAGAGGGATTGACAACCCCTCATAAGCGTTGGGTTGCAAGTATTTGTTCTTTGTGTCCAGGTATCATTTACATAGTGTTGCTTGGTTCTCCTACTGGATTGATGCCTTGGTTTCATAACTGAGGGAAATACCTGCCGTAGCTGTGCTGCATGATCCCTTCCTCTTTGGGGAAATACCAACGTAGTTCAAGCGACATCAGTCGCTGGGCTTGCCATTATCCTTTCTGGGGGTGCCGTCGTCGTCTTTCGGAGTGTCCACCATGTAGACGTCGTAAGTGGACGTGGCCGTCCAGCGGCCGGTGACGGGGGGAGCAGCATCGGTGTTAGCCGTGGCTCCACTATCCTCGTCCATGTGTTCGGCGTTTTCCGAAGTGTAGTCCAACATGTCCTTTAAGTCTTCGACTGTGGCCACTAAGTGGGTGGTGGGCGGGCCGTAAAATTCCCTATAATTTATATCAAGGGGCTGCTGAACGCAAGTCGAGGGTGGATCCTCCCGAGTAGCCATCATGTGGATTCGGTCCAGCGCCTCGTTTAATAAGGCGAGGGTCGTCGGACTGGTATGCGGTGGCCGCCAAGGGCCGGTCTCTGACATGGCGAGGCAAGGAATGATCTGGGCCCAGGCTGGATCCTGGTCTTCAAGGGCCGAGTTGGCCTCGAGGCCCGGGGTCGGGTTTTTGGTCGGACAGACATAAGAGACCGAGGACAAGACCTGGTCTTCGGACGCTGTCTCCGTATTGAGGCTCGAAGCTAAGTTGATGAGGGGGAGTTCGGTCAGGGATAATTCCTGGCTTCCGAACATCGACCCGTCGATAGGGTTCAAGGCCAGAGGCGTGTCATGAGGAGAGGGTTCGGCCGAGAGTGACTCTTGGCGCCCGAACACTGCTTCTGTGTTGAGGCCTGAAGCTGGGTCTTCGGCAGGCATCACTGGCGTGGTTGAAGGGGATTCCTGGCCTCCGGTCAGGGTGGAGCTGTCCGAGCTCAAGGCCGGCTGAAGGGTTGAGGCCGATCCGTAGATCGGATCGGGAGAAAGCTCCGGAGCAGGCACAGCAGGGCCCATAGGAGTACGGGGAGAGGCTGCCAATCCGACAAAGACCTGATCGCCTCGGGCGTCCGCAACGTACTCCAAGTTGCCGAATCTAATCCGGTGCTCAGGGGCAAAAAATGTTGATTTGGTCAAGATGACCAGTTAGGTTGGCGTGCAGCACGATGTTGCCGAACGCGAAGAGTTGGCCGGGGAAAAAGAGGTCCCCGGAGCTGACGCCATCTCCGATGATCAGGCGAGCCATTGATCCTTCGGCGACCCAACAATGGAACTCTCAATGAAAGCACAAATGTTGGTGTCAAAACCGGCGGATCTCGGGTAGGGGGTCCCGAGCTGTGGATCTCGGATCAATGGGGAACAAGGGACGAAGAACACGGTGTTTACCCAGGTTTGGGCCCTCTCTAAGAGGTAAAACCCTACGTCCTGCTTGATTGTATTTGATGTGTATGATATGGTTACATAGTCGATCTACCACGAGATCAGGCGAGCTAAACCCTAGGTTGATGGGGTGATGGATGTTGCTCTTGTTGGGGAACGTAGTAATTTCAAAAAAAATCCTACACACACGCAGGATCATGGTGATGCATAGCAACGAGAGGGGACAGTGTGTCCACGTACCCTCGTAGACCGAAAGCGGAAGCGTTAGCACAACGCGGTTGATGTAGTCGTACGTCTTCACGATCCGACCGATCCAAGTACCGAACGTACGGCACCTCCGAGTTCAGCACACGTTCAGCTCGATGACGTCCCGCAAACTCCGATCCAGCAGAGCTTCACGGGAGAGTTCCGTCAGCACGATGGCGTGATGATGGTGATGATGTTGCTACCGACGCAGGGCTTCGCCTAAGCACTGCTACGATATGACCGAGGTGGTATATGGTGGAGGGGGGCACCGCACACGGCTGGGAAAGATCAACAGATCAACTTGTGTGTCCAGAGGTGCCCCCCTGCCCCCATATATAAAGGAGCAAGGGGGGAGGCGGCCGGCCAGGAGGAGGGCGCGCCAAGGGGGAGTCCTACTCCCACTGGGAGTAGGACTCCTCCTTTCCTAGTAGGAGTAGGAGAAGGGGGAAGGAGAAGAGAGAGGGGAAGGAAAGGGGGGCGCCGCCCCCCCCTCCTTGTCCAATTCGGACTAGAGGGGGAGGGGGCGTGCGGCCTGCCCTGGCCGCCCCCCTCTTCTCCACTGAGGCCCAATAGGCCCATTACACTCCCCGGGGGGTTCCGGTAACCCCTCGGTACTCCGGTATATGTCCAAAACCTCCCGAAACACTTCCGGTGTCCGAACATAGTCATCCAATATATCGATATTTACGTCTCGACCATTTCGAGACTCCTCGTCTTGTCCGTGATCATATCCGGGACTCTGAACTACCTTCGGTACATCAAACACAAAAACTCATAATACCGATCGTCACCGAACTTTAAGCGTGCGGACCCTACGGGTTCGAGAACTATGTAGACATGACCGAGACACGTCTCCGGTCAATAACCAATAGCGGAACCTGGATGCTCATATTGGCTCCCACATATTCTACGAAGATCTTTATCGGTCAAACCGCATAACAACATACGTTGTTCCCTTTGTCATCGGTATGTTACTTGCCCGAGATTCGATCATCGGTATCTCAATACCTAGTTCAATCTCGTTACCGGCAAGTCTCTTTACTCGTTCCGTAATACATCATCCCACAACTAACTCATTAGTTACAATGCTTGCAAGGCTTATAGTGATGTGCATTACCGAGTGGGCCCAGAGATACCACTCCGACAATCGGAGTGACAAATCCTAATCTCGAAATACGCCAACTCAACAAGTACCTTCGGAGACACCTGTAGTGCACCTTTATAATCACCCAGTTACGTTGTGACGTTTGGTAGCACACAAAGTGTTCCT